>JAQJVL010003658.1:6863-57532 GCA_035578905.1 Stictocephala bisonia | reverse complement strand
TTCAATCCTGCGATCCCTTTTTGTTTCAATCTTTTCGATCTTTGAGTTTCAAACTTGCGATCTTTGAGTTTTCCCCAAACTTGCGATTTCCCTTTAGTTTTCAAACGTTTTTGATTTTTTGAGTTTTAATCTTGCGATCTTTGAGTTTCCCAAACTTGCAATCTTTAAGTTTCAATCTTGCAATCTTTTTAGATTCAATTTTTGGGTAATCTTTGAGTTTGAATCTTGCAAATTTTTAGTTTTAATCATTGCCTTTTTGGTTTCAATCTTTTCGATCTTTTAGTTTCAATTTTTCGATCTTTGGTTTCAATCTTGCGTCTTTGGTTTCAATCTTGCCAAACTTTGAGTTTCAATCTTGCGATTTTGGGTTTTCAATCGTTCGGTTTTTTGAGTTTCAATCTTCGATCTTTTGAATAACCCAAACTTGTGATCTTTTATTTTTAAAACTTGCGATTTTTGGGTTTCAATTTATTTGGTTTTTTGAGGGTTTTAAAATTTCTATCTTTGAGTTTCAATCTTGCTATCTTTGAGTTTAAAAAACTTGCGATTTTTTGAGTTTCAATCTTGCAATCTTTTTATTTTTTAAAACGTTTCGACTTTGGTTTCAGTTTGCCCATCTTTGGGGTTTCAATTTGGCCCCCAAATTTTTTGGGTTTTAATTTTTTGATCTTTTTAGTTTGAATCTTGCGGGTCTTTGAGTTTTAATCTTGGATCTTTGAGTTTTTAATCTTGCGATCTTTGAGTTTAATTCTTTTCGTTTTTTGAGGTTCAATCTTAAAATCTTTGAGTTTTAATCTTGCCAACTTTTAGTTTTAAACTTGCAAATTGGGTTTTTAAATCTTGGGTTTTCTTTAAATTTTATTCTTGCGATCTTTGAGTTTTTAATCTAGCGATCTTTTAATTTCAATTTGCCATCTATGGGGTTTAAATTTTTGCGATCTTTGAGTTTTTAAAACATTGGGGATCTTTGAGTTTTTAATCTTGCGGGCTTTTGTTTTAACTTGCTATTTTTTAATTTTCAATTTTCATTTTTCAAGTTTCCCTCTTGCGATCTTTGGGGGTTTTTTAAAATTTTCGATTTTTTGAGTTTCAATCTAGGGATCTTTTAGTTTCTATCTTGCGGGTCTTTGAGTTTCAATCTTGCGATCTTTAAATTTCAATTTTGCAAACTTTGAGAATTCAATTTGCTTTTTTTGTTTTTTGAATTTTTGCAATCTTTTGAGTTTCAATCTTGCCATTTGGTTTTTCAATCTTGCGATCTTTTGGGGTTTTAATTTTTCGATCTTTTAGTTTAAAACTTGCGATCTTTGAAGTTTTTAATCTTACGATCTTTTTAGTTTCAATCTTGCGACTTTGAATTTCAAAACTTGTGATCTTTTTAGTTTCAATCGTTCGATCTTTGAGTTTCAAAACTTTCGATCTTTTTTAAATTTTAATTTTTGTGGTTTTTTTGGAGTTTCAAAACTTTTCGATTTTTGAGTTTCAATCATTTCGATCTTTTTAGTTTCAAACTTGTATCTTTGGGGTTTCAATTTTTGTTCCTTTGAGTTTCAATCTTGCGATCTATGAGTTTCAAACATGCGATCTTTTAGGTTTTTAAAACTTTTCGATCTTTTAGTTTAAATTTTTGCGATTTTGAAATTTCAATCTTGCGGGTCTTTTAGTTTCATTTTTGCCAAACTTTGAGTTTTTAAAACTTTTTAAATTTTGGGGTTTAAATTTGACATCTTTGAGTTTTTTCTTGCGATCTTTGAAGGGTTTAATTTTTGCCCCTTTTTTTGAATTTTTAAACTTGCCCCTCTATGGTTTAAATTTTTCGATCTTTGAGATTTAAACTTGCTATCTTTGAAATTTGAATCTTGCAATCTTTGATTTTCAATCTTGCCATTTTTGGTTTCAAACTTGCGTTTTTTTGGTTTCAATTTTGCGATCTTTGAGTTTCAATCTTGCGGGTCTTTGAGTTTCAATTTTTGCGATCTTTGAGTTTCAATCTTTCGATCTTTGAATTTTAATCTTGCTATCTTTGAGTTTGAATCTTTCAATCTTTTTATTTTCAAACTTGCCATTTTTTTAGTTTCAATCTTGCGATTTTGAGTTTCAATTTTTGCGATCTTTGGTTTCAAAATTTTCTATTTTTTAAATTTCCCAAACTTGCAATCTTTAAATTTTATTCTTGCGATCTTTTTTAGTTTCCAAAACTTGCCATTTTTTGAATTTCAAACTTTCCATCTATGAGTTTTTTTTCTTGCGATGTTTGAGATTCAATCTTGCGATTTTTTGAGTTTCAATTTTTTCGAATTTTTTTTGGTTTCAATCTTGTATTTTTGAGTTTCAATCTTTTCCCAAACTTTAAGTTTCAAAACTTGCAATCTTTGGATTCAATCTTGCTATCCTTTTAGGGTTTTAATCTTGCAATCTTTGAGTTTCAATCTTGCCAAATTTTTTAGTTTCAATCTTTTGGGTCTTTTAGTTTCAATTTTGGGGATCTTTGGGAAAATTTTTTAATTTTTGCGATCTTTGAGTTTCCCAAACTTTTCGGGTCTTTGAGTTTCCAAAACTTGCGATTTTTTAAATTTCAATCTTAAAGATCTTTGGTTTTTAATCGGTTTTTTCTTTGAGTTTCAATCTCTCGAATTTGGGAAATTTTAAACTTTGATCTTTGAGTTTTTTTAAACTTTTCGATTTTTGAAATTTTTAATATGCGATCTCTTGAGTTTCAAACTTGCTATCTTTTTAGTTTAAAACTTGCGATCTTTGGGGTTTCAATTCCCTTTCCCAAACTTTTAAATTTTTTAAACTTACGATATTTTTGGGTTTTAGTCTTGCGACTTTAAATATTTCAAAACTTGCCCTCTTTGGGGGTTTTTAAATTTTTCGATCTTTGGGGTTTTAAACTTGCGATCCTTTTTTGGTTAATCGTGCTATCTTTTAGTTTCAATTTGCGATCTTTGAAATTTTTAAAACTTGCGATTTTTGGTTTCAAACTTGCCAAACTTTAAAAATTTAAAAAATTGCGATCTTTGAGTTTTAATTTTTGCGATATTTGAGTTTTTTAAACTTGTGGTTTTTTTTGGGTTTTAAACTTGCCGGGTCTTTAAGTTTTAATTTTTGCGATATTTGAGTTTTAATCCTGGGTATCTTTAAAATTTCAATCTTGCGGGTTCCTTTTGAGTTTTAATCTTGCGATCTTTGAGTTTAATCTTGGGGTTTTTTGGGTTTCAATCTTGCGATCTTTTTTTTTTTGGAAAAATTTTTTTTTTAAAAACTTGGGAATCTTTGAGTTTCAATTTTTTGCGTCCTTGAGTTTCAATCGTTTTATCTTTGAGTTTTAAACTTGCGATCTTTTTAGTTTCAATCGTTTCAATCTTTGAGTTTTAATTTTTGCGATCTTTTTAGTTTCCCAAACTTGCAATCTTTAAGTTTCAATCTTGCAATCTTTGGGGATTCAAAACTTGCTATCTTTGAGTTTTTAAACTTTTCCCTTTTTTGAGTTTCAAATCTTTTCCATTTTTGGAAATTTCAAAACTTGCGATCTTTGAGTTTCAATTTTGCGATCTTTGGTTTCAATCTTGCGATCTTTGAGTTTCCCAAACTTGCGATCTTTGAGTTTCAATTGGATCTTTGAAATTTCCCAAACTTGTGATCTTTTAGTTTTTAATCGTTCGATCTTTGGGGTTTCAATCTTGCCCATCTTTTTTAAATTTTAATTTGTGGGCCCCGGGGGTTTCAATTTTTCGGAAATTTTTTAGTTTCAATCATGCGATCTTTGAGTTTCAAACTTGCTATCTTTTTAGTTTTTAATTTGCTATCTTTGGGGTTTCAATTTTTGCGATCTATGGGTTTCAATTTATTTTTCGATCTTTGAGTTTCAATCTTGGAAACCTTTTAGTTTTTAAATTTTGCGATCTTTGGTTTCAATCTTGCGATCTTTGAGTTTTAAAAACCCTTTCCCTCTTGAGTTTTAATCTTTTGAATTGAGGGTTTAAAATTTTTGGGCATCTTTGAGTTTTATTCTTTCGTTTTTTGAGTTTTTAATTTTTGCCATCTTTGGGAAATTTTAAATTTTTGCCATCTTGAGTTTAAATCTTGCGATCTTTGAGTTTTAAAACATGCCGGGTCTTTGAGTTTCAATCTTGCGATCTTTTAAATTTCCCAAAATTGCTATCATTGAAATTTTTCCCAAACTTGCATCTTCGGAGTTTCAATCTTGGATCTTTGAGTTTCAATCTTGCGACTTTGGTTTTTAATCTTGTGATCTTTTAGTTTCAAAAATTTTTCGTTCTTTGGTTTCAATCTTTCTTTTGATTTTTAGTTTCAATCTTGCGATTTTGAAATTTCAATCTTGCTATCTTTAAGTTTTTAAACTTGCGATCTTTGAGTTTCAATCTTTCGATTTTTTTGGGTTTTTAAACTTGCGATCTTTGAGTTTTTAATCTTGCGATCTTTTTTAGTTTCAAACTTTCGATCTTTGAGTTTCAATCTGCGATCTTTGAGTTTCAATTTGGGGACTTTGGTTTCAATCTTGCGTCTTTTAGTTTCAATTTTTTGCGATCCCTTGGGGTTTCAAAAGTTCGATCTTTGAGTTTTAATCTTTTCGACTTTGGGGTTTCAATCTTGCAATCTTTAAGTTTTTAATCTTGCAAACTTTGAGATTCAACTTTTTATCTTTTTGGGTTTTAATCTTGCAATCTTTGAGTTTTAATTTTTGCCATTTTTGAAAATTTTAATCTTGCATCTTTTAGTTTCAATTTTTCGATTTTGAGTTTAATTTTTCGATCTTTGGTTTCAATCTTGCCATCTTTGAGTTTTTAATCTTTTCGTTTTTTGAGTTTCAATCGTTCGATTTTTTTGAGTTTCAATCTTCCCATCTTTGAATATCAATCTTGTGATCTTTTAGTTTTAAAACTTGCGATTTTTGAGTTTTAATCATGCGATCTTTGAGTTTCAAAAAATTGCTATCTTTGATTTTTAATTTGGGTATTTTGAGTTTAAAACTTGCGATCTTTTAGTTTTTAAACTTGCAATCTTTTATTTTTTAAAACTTACGATCTTTTTGGGTTTTTGTCTTGCGATCTTTGAGTTTCAATCTTTCCAAATTTTGAGTTTTTAATTTTTGCGTTTTTTGAAATTTGAATCTTGCGATCTTTGAGTTTCAAACTTTTCGATCTTTGGGGGTTTTTTTTTGCGGGTCTTGGTTTAATTCTTGCGATTTTTTGGGGGTTCAATTTTTAAGTCTTTTAGTTTCAAACTTTCCCAAATTTGAGTTTTAAACTTGGGAAATTGATTTTAAAAACTTGTTTTCTTTAAGGGTTTTTTTCTTGCGATCTTTGAGTTTCAATCTAGCGATCTTTTAATTTTAATCTTTCCCTTTTATGAGGTTTTTTAAAACTTGCGATCTTTGAGTTTCAAATTTATTCGATTTTGAGTTTCAATCTTCCCATCTTTTAGTTTCAAACTTGCTATTTTTGAATTTCATTTGCAATCTTAAGTTTCAATCTTTTCGATCTTTGAGTTTTAATTTTTGCGGGCTTTGAGTTTCAATCTAGTGATCTTTGAGTTTCTTTTTTGCGAATCTTTTGGGGTTTTAATCTTTGGCGATCTTTGAGTTTCAATCTTGCATCTTTGAGTTTCCATCTTGCGATCTTTTTTGTTTCAAACTTGCTTCTTTTTAAAATTTTAATTCTTGCGATCTTCGAGTTTCAATCTTTCGATTTTTTGAGTTTTTTATTCCCTTTCGATCTTTTAGTTTCAATTTTTTTGGGTCTTTGGGGGTTTCAATCTTTTCGATCTTTGGGGTTTTAATCTTGCGATTTTTTTAGTTTCAAAACTTGCGTCTTTTAGTTTTAATCTTTCTATCCCCTTAAAAATTTCAATCTTTTCGATCTTTTAGGGTTTAATCTTGTTTTTTAAAATTTTTAAACTTGCGAATTTGAGTTTTAATTTGCAAATCTTTGAGTTTCAATCTTTTCGATCCTTTAGTTTCAAAAAGTTTGATCTTTGAGGGTTTTAATCTTGCCCATCTTTTTTAGTTTCAATCGTTCGATCTTTTTAGTTTTAAACTTGCGATCTTTGAGTTTCAATCTTGCAAAATCTTTTAAAATTTCAATCTTGCCCAAACTTTGAGATTCGATCTTCGCTTCTTTGAGTTTGGGTCTTGCAATCTTTTAGTTTCAAAACTTGCCATTTTTGGTTTTAAACTTGGATCTTTTGAGGTTTTAAATTTTTCGATCTTTTAGTTTAAATCTTTCGATTTTTTGAGTTTCAATCTTGCGATCTTTTAGTTTTAATTTGCGGATCTTTGAATTTCAATCCTGCGATTTTGAGTTTCAAAACGTTCGACTTTGAAATTTCAATTTGCGATTTTTTAATTTTTAATCTTGTGTTTTTTGGTTTAATCTTGCTATCTTTGAGTTTCAAATGCAATCTTTGAGTTTAAAACTTTCTATCTTTGAGTTTCAATCTTGCTATTTTTTTAGTTTCAAAACTTGCGATCTATGAGTTTCAATCATGCGATCTTTGGTTTCAATCTTCGATTTTTAATTTAATCTTCCCATCTTTGAATTTTTAATCTTGTGAAATTTTTTTGAGTTTAAATCTTTCGATTTTTGGTTTCAATCTTTCGATCTTTTTAAATTTAAACTTGGGAATTTTTTTTAAATTTTTAAAACTTACGAATTGAAATTTAAAAAACTTGAAATCTTTGAGTTTTATTCTTGCGATTTTTTGAGTTTCAATCCCTTTCCCTCTTTGGGAAATTTTAATTTTTGCCCTTTTTGAGTTTAAATCTTGCGATTTTTTGGTTTCTATCATTTCGATCTTTTTAGTTTCAATCTTGCCGGGTCTTTTTGGGTTTTTAAAATTGTATCATTGAATTTTAATCTTGGATCTTCGAGTTTAATCTTGCGAAACTTTGAGTTTCAATTTGCGATCTTTGAGTTTCAATCTTGTGTCTTTGGTTTCCAAACTTTTCGATCTTTGAGTTTCAATCTTGCGGGTCTTTGAGTTTCAAACTTGCGATCTTTGAATTTCAATTTTGCTATCTTTAAGTTTCAATCTTGCGGGTTTTTTGAGTTTTCAAACTTGCGATTTTAAAATTTTTTTAAACTTGCGATCTTTTAGTTTCAATCTTGGGGATCTTTGGAGTTTCAATTTGCGATCTTTGAGTTTCAATCTTGGATTTTGGGAGTTTCAATTTTTCGATTTTTTGAGTTTCAAACTTGCGATTTTTTGAGTTTCAATCTTGCGATCCCTTTATTTTTAAACGTTCGAAACTTTGGGTTTTAATCTTGCAATCTTTGAGTTTCAATCTTGCCCAAACTTTAAGTTTCAATCTTGCAATTTTTTGAGATTCAATCTTGTATCTTTGAGTTTGGGAAAAATTTCAATGTTTGTGTTTTAATTTTTGCCATTTTTGAGTTTTCAATCTTGCGATCTTTTAGTTTCAAAAATTTTTCGGGTCTTAAGAGTTTAAAACTTTTCGATCTTTGAGTTTCCCAAACTTCCATCTTTGAGTTTCAAAACTTTTCAATCTTTTTAGTTTCAAAACGTTTTTGAAACTTTGAGTTTCAATCTTCCCCCTTTGAATTTCAAATTTTTGATCTTGAGTTTAAATTTTTGCGAAATTTTTTTTTGTTTTTAATCATGGATCTTTGAATTTTAAACTTGCAATCTTTTATTTTTAAATTTTTAGATCTTTGAGTTTCAGTTTGGCGATCTTTGGGTTTAATCTCACCCTCTTTGGGGTTTCAATTTTGCGATCTTTTTAGTTTGAATCTTGCGATCTTTTTAGTTTTTTAAACTTTCGATCTTTGAGTTTTAATCTTGCGATCTTTGAGTTTAATTCCCTTTCGATCTTTGAGGTTTTAAACTTTTCGATCTTTGAGTTTCAATCTTGCCCAAATTTGAGTTTCATCTTGCGATCTTTTGTTTCAAACTTGTACCCCTTTTAATTTCCAAACTTGCGATCTTTTGAGTTTTCAAAAATTTTTTTGTCTTTGAGTTTCAAACTTGCGGGCTTTTTTGTTTCAAATTTTTGATCTTTGGGTTTCAATCTTGCGATCTTTGAGTTTCAATCTTGCGTTTTTTGAGTTTTTAATCTTTGCGATCTTTGAGTTTCAATCTTGCTATCTTTAAGTTTCAAAACTTGGGGATCTTTGGGTTTCAATTTGTGATATTTGAGGGTTTTAATTTGCGATCTTTGGGTTTCAATTTGCGATTTTGAGTTTCAATTCCCTTTCGATCTTTGAGTTTCAAACTTGCGATCTTTTAGTTTAAAAAATTGCTATCTTTTAATTTCAATCTTTTCGATCTTCGAGTTTAATTTGCGATCTTTGGGGTTTCATTCTTGCGATCTTTTGAGTTTCAATTTTTGTGATTCTTTGAGGTTTTAAATTTTCGAAACTTTGAGTTTCAATCTTGCGATCTTTGATTTTTTAAACTTGCTATTTTTTGGGGGTTTCCCTTTTTGCAATCTTCGGGGTTTCAAACTTGCGATCTTTTAAATTTTAAACTTGCCTTTTTGAGTTTTTAATTTTTGCAATCTTTGGGGTTTTCAATCCCTTCGATTTTGAGTTTCAATCTTTCCCATCTTTGAATTTTAAACTTGTGATCTTTGAGTTTTTAAAAATTTTCGTTTTTTGGGGTTTCAATTTATGCGTCTTTGGGAAATTTTAAATTTTCCAAAACTTTTTTTTTAAATCCCTTTCGATCCCTTTTAGTTTCATCTTGCGATTTTTTTGAGTTTTAAATTTTCCCCTCTTTTTGGGTTTTAAATTTTTCGTTATTTTAGTTTTTAAAACTTGCGGTCTTTGAGTTTTAATCTTTTTCGATCTTTTTAGTTTTAATCTTTTCGGGTCTTTGGTTTAAATTTTTGCGATCTTTGGGTTCAATCTTGCGATCTTTGAAATTTTAATCCCTTTCCAACTTTGAGTTTCAATTTGCGATCTTTTAGTTTTCAAACTTGCTACCTTTGGGGAAATTTAATTTTGCATCTTCGAGTTTCAATCTTTCGATTTTGAGTTTCAATCTTGCGGAAAACCCTTTTAAATTCCAAACTTGTGATCTTTGAGTTTTTAAAACTTTTTCGAAACTTTGAAATTTTAATTTGCGATCTTTTATTTTCAATTTTTGCGATCTTTGGGGTTTCCCTCTTGCTACTTTAAAATTTCAAACTTGCGATCTTTGGTTTAATCTTTTGTATTTTAGTTTCAATCTTGCGATCTTTGAGTTTTAAATTCTGGCGATCTTTGAGTTTCAATCTTGCGGGTCTTTTTAGTTTCAAACTTGCGATTTTTTTAGTTTAAACTTTTCTTTTTTTTGAAATTTTAATCTTGCGATCTTCGAGTTTCAATTTGCGATCTTTGAGTTTTTAAACTTGCGTCTTTTTATTTTCAATTTTTTGATTTTTTGAGTTTCAATCTTGCGATCTTTGGTTTCAAATTTTCGATCTTTGATTTTTAAACTTTCGATCTTTGAGTTTCAATCTTGCCCATCTTTAAGTTTTTTAAACTTGCGATCTTTGAGTTTCCCAAACTTGTGATATTTTTTGGGTTTTAAACTTGCGATCTTTGAGGGTTTTAATCTTGCGATCTTTTTAGTTTCAATTTTCTATTTTTTTAATTTCAATCTTGCATTTTTCGGTTTCAAAAACTTGCGATCCCCTTTTAAATTTTTAAACTTGCGATCTTTGAGTTTCAAACTTTGTGATCTTTGAGTTTCAATCTTGCGAATTTTTGAGTTTTCAAAACTTGCGGTTTTTTTGGTTTCAATCGGCGATCTTTTTAGTTTCAATCTTTTCGAATCTTTGAGTTTCAAATCTTGCGATTCTTTTTGTTTTTAATTTTTTTATCTTTAATTTCAATTTGCGAAACTTTTGGGGTTTCAATCTTTCGATCTTTGAGTTTTTAACTTGCGATCTTTGAGTTTCAATCTTGTGATCTTTGGGGTTTTAATCTTGCGATCTTTGAGTTTCAATCTTGCGATTTTGAGTTTTTAATCTTGCGATCTTTGAGTTTCAATCTTGCTTCTTTAAGTTTCAAATCTTGCGATTTTTGAGTTTCAATCTTTTGGATATTTGAGTTTTAAACTTGCGATCTTTGAGTTTCAATCTTTTCGATCTTTGGTTTTCCCAAACTTGCATCTTTGAGTTTTCAATTTTGCGATCTTTGAGTTTCAAATTTTTCGATCCTTGAGTTTCAATCGTTCGATCTTTTAGTTTTTTTCTTGTAATCTTTAAATTTTTTAATTTTCAATCTCTAAAATTTTAATCTTTCTATCTTTAAATTTGAATCTTGCAATCTTTGAGTTTTCAAAACTTGCCAAATTTTTTAGTTTCAATCTTGCGATCTTTTTAGTTTCAAATTTTTCGATCTTTTTATTTTTTAAAACCCTTTCGATCTTTAAGTTTTTAATCTTGCGATCTTTGGTTTCAATCTTGCGATCTTTTGGGGTTTTTTAAACTTGCGATCCCTTTTAGTTTCAATCGTTTTGATTTTGAGTTTCAATCTTGCGATCTTTAAATTTCAAACTTGTGATCTTTGAGTTTCAATCTTCCCATTTATGAGTTTCAATTTTGCAAACCCTTTTTTTTAATTTTTTTTTTTTAAAAACTTACGATTTTTTGGTTTCAAGTCTTTTCGATCTTTGAGTTTTTAATTTGCCATCTTTGAGTTTCAATTTTGCGATCTTTGAGTTTAAACTTTCGATTCTTGTGGTTCAATCTTGCTATCTTTGAGTTTCAAACTTGCGATCTTTGACTTTCATCTTGCGATCTTTGAGTTTTTAAATTTGCAATCTCTTTAAAATTTTAATTTGCGTTTTTTGAGTTTTTAAATTTTCGGTATTTGAGTTTTTAAACTTGTGATTTTTGGTTTCAATCTTGCGAATTTTTTTGAGTTTCAATCTTGCCCAAACTTTGATTTTTAAAACTTTTCTATCTTTTGTTTCAATCTTACGATCTTTGAGTTTCCAAAACTTGGATCTTTGGGGTTTCAATCTTGCGATCTTTGGTTTCAATTTGCGATTTTATGTTTCAAAACTTGCGATCTTTGGGGTTTCAATCTTGCCCATCTTTTAGTTTCAATCTTGCCCACTTTGAGTTTCCCAAACTTTCTATTTTGGTTTAAAACTTGCGGGTCTTTGAGTTTCAATCTTTTCGATCTTTGAGTTTCAATCCTGCATTTTTTTTTTAGTTTCAGTTTATGAAAAATTTAGTTTAATTTGCCCTCTTTGAGTTTTTAATTTTGCGATCTTTTGAAATTTTAAAAATTGGTCTTTGTGGTTTTAATCTTTGGGTATCTTTGAGTTTTAGTCTTGCGGTCTTTGAGTTTCAAACTTGCGATCTTTGGGGTTTTAATTTTTGCAATCTCTAAATTTCAATTTTTGCGATCTTTGGGGTTTTTTAAATTTTCGATATTTGGGTTTTAATCTTGTTTTTATCTTTTGGTTTCAATCTTGCGATTTTTAGAGTTTCATTTTGGGAAACTTTGGTTTCAATCCTGCATTTTTTGGTTTTAATCTTGCGTCTTTTAGGTTTTTTTTCTTTTCGATCTTTGGGGGTTTTATTCTTGCGATCTTTGGTTTCAATCTTTCCCCATCTTTGGTTTTGAATCTTGCGATCTTTGAGTTTTTAATCATGCGGGTTTTTGAGTTTCAATCTTGCGATCTTTGGTTTCAATCTTGCGATTTTTTAAATTTTTAAACTTTGGGGATCTTTTTTGGGGTTTTAAACATGCGATCTTTTAGTTTTTAATCTTGCGATCTTTGAGTTTTCCCAAAATTTTCGATTTTTTAAATTTTAATCTTTCCCATCTTTTGAGTTTTTAATCTTGCGATCTTTGAGTTTCAAAAATTTTTCGATCTTTGGTTTCAATCTTGAGAAAACTTTTGGGAGGGTTTTTAAACTTTTCGTTTTGAGTTTCCCCAAACTTGCGGGTTTTTTGAGTTTCAATCTTGCGATCCTTGAGTTTCAACGTTTTGATCTTTGAGTTTTAATCTTGGATCTTTGGGGGTTTTAATCTTTCAATCTTTTTAAATTTCAATCCCTTTCAAAACTTTGAGAATTTAAACTTGCTATCTTTGGTTTTAATCTTGCCCTTTTTTTGAGTTTTAATTTTGCCATTTTTGAGTTTCAAAATTTTTCGAAACTTTTAGTTTCAATTTTGCGTTTTTTGAGTTTCAAACTTGCGATCTTTGGTTTTAATTCGCCCTTTTTGAGTTTTCATTTGCGATCTTTGAGTTTCAATCGTTCGATCTTTGAGTTTCAATCTTCCGATCTTTGAATTTTTAATCTTGTTTATCTTTGAAATTAAATCTTGCGATTTTTTTAAGGGTTTTAATCATGCGATCTTTGGAAAATTTAAAAAATTGCTTCTTTGAGTTTTTAATCTTGCTATCTTTTGGTTTAAATCTTGCGATCTTTTTAGTTTCAATTTGCAATCTTTGATTTTAAATTTTTCCCATTTTGAGTTTCAAGGGGGTTTTCGATCTTTGAGTTTCAAACTTTCCATCTTTGAGTTTCTTTTTTTCGATCTTTGAATTTGAAAACTTGCGGGTCTTTGAAATTTCAATCTTTCGATCTTTGAGTTTTTAAACTTGCGATCTTTTTAGTTTAATTCTTGCGTTTTTTGAGGTTCAAACTTGCGATCTTTGAGTTTTTTAAACTTGCCAAATTTGATTTTTAAACTTGCAAAATTTGGGTTTTAAATTTTTGTTATCTTTTGGGGTTTTATTCTTGCGATCTTTGAGTTTTAAAACTAGCGATCTTTGAATTTTAAATTTTTGCCATATATGAGTTTAAAACTTGCGATTTTGAGTTTCAAAAAATGGCCATCTTTTAAATTTCAATCTTGCGATCTTTTGTTTTCAAACTTTCTTTTTTGAATTTCAAAACTTCAAATTTCGTGGGTTTTAATCTTGGGGTCATTGAGTTTTAATCTTTCGATCTTTGGTTTCAATCTTGTGAAACTTTGGTTTCAATCTTGCGAAACTTTTTTAGTTTCAATAAATTTCGTCTTTGAGTTTTAATTGGCGATCTTTAGTTTAATTTGGGGATATTTAGTTTAATCTTGCGATCTTTTAGTTTCAAAAATTGCTATTTTTGAATATCAATTTTTGCGAAAAATTTTAGTTTCAATCTTTTTTGATATTTGGTTTCAATCTTGCGATCTTTGAGTTTTAATCTGGCGATCTTTTGAGTTTCAAACTTTCGATCTTTTGAGTTTCCCAAATTTTCGATTTTTTTAGTTTTTAAACTTGCTATCTTTGAAATTTTAAATTTTTGCGACTTCGAGTTTCAAACTTGCGATCTTTGAGTTTAAATCTTGCGATCTTTTGAGTTTTAATCTTGTGATCTTTGAGTTTTTAATCTTGCGATCTTTGAGTTTCAATCTTTTTCGATCTTTGAGTTTTTAATTTTTCGAAATTTTTAGTTTTTAATCTTGGGTATCTTTTTAAATTTCCCAAACTTGCGATCTTTTGGTTTCAATCTTGTGATATTTGAGTTTCAATCTTGCGATTTTTGAGTTTCAATCGCGATCTTTGAGTTTCAAAATTTCTATTTTTGAATTTCAATTTGCATCTTCGGTTTCAATTTTTGCGATCTTTAAGTTTTAATCTTGCGATCTTTGAGTTTAATTTTGATCTTTTTAGTTTCAAACTTGCGATCTTAGAGTTTCAAACTGGCGGGTCTTTGAGTTTCAATCTTGGATCTTTGGTTTTAATCTTGCGAAACTTTTAGTTTCAATTTTGCTTTTCTTTGAATTTCAATCTTGGGGATTTTTTGGTTTCAATCTTGCGTCTTTTTAGTTTTTAATCTTGCGATCTTTGAGTTTCAAAACTTTGTGATCTTTGGTTTCAATCTTGCGATCTTTTTAGTTTCAAACTTTTCGATCTTTGAGTTTCAATCTTGCGATCTTTGAGGGTTTTAATTTGCTATTTTAAGTTTCCAAACTTGGGTCTTTTTAAATTTCAAAACTTGTGATATTTGGTTTCAATCTTTCGATCTTTGAGTTTTTAATCTTGCGATCTTTGAGTTTCAATTTTTGGATCTTTGAGTTTCAATTTTTTCGGGTCTTTTAGTTTCAATCTTGCGATCCTTGAGTTTCAAACGTTCGATCTTTTAGTTTTAAAACTTGTAATTTTTTAAGTTTTTAATCTTTCAATCTTTTAAAAAATTTAATCTTTTATCTTTAAGTTTGAATCTTTTCAAACTTTGAGTTTCAAAACTTTCCATTTTTGAGTTTCAATCTTGCGATCTTTGGGGTTTTTAATTTTGCGATCTTTTTAGTTTCAAACTTTTCGATCTTTAAGTTTTTTAATTTTTTTTGGGTCTTTGGTTTAAAACTTTGCGTCTTTTAGTTTTAATCTTGGATCTTTGAGTTTCAATCGTTCGATCTTTGAGTTTCAAATTTTTTGCGATTTTAAAAATTTTAATCTTGTGATCTTTTAGTTTTTAATCTTGCGATCTATGATTTCAATTTTGCAAAACTTTGGGTTTTTAAAACTTTTCGATTCCCTTTTAGGTTTTGTCTTGCGATCTTTTTAGTTTCAAATTTTGGCCCTCCCTTTTAGTTTTTAATTTTGCGAAACTTTTAGTTTTTAAACTTGCGATCTTTGTGGGTTTAATCTTTTCTATCTTTTAGGGTTTTAATCTGGTTTTTTGAATTTCAATCTTGCGATCTTTTGAGTTTCAAACTTGCCCAAACCCCAAATTTTTAATTTTGCGATCTTTTAGGGTTTTTAAACTTGCGATATTTTGGGTTTTAAACTTGTTATCTTTTTGGTTTTTAATCTTGCGATCTTTGGAGTTTAAACTTGCAATCTTTGGGGTTTTTTAATCTTGTATCTTTTTTAAATTTCAAATTTTTCGATCTTTGAGTTTCAAACTTGCGATCTTTGAGTTTTTAATCTTGCGGATTTTTTGGGATTTCAAACTTGCGATTTTTTATGTTTTTAATTCTTGCGTCTTTGAGTTTCAAATTTTTGCGATCTTTGGGGTTTCCCAAACTTTTCTATCTTTGGTTTTAATCTTTTCTAAACTTTTTAGTTTAAATCTTGGGGATCTTTTAGTTTCCCAAACTTGCGATCTTTGAGTTTCAAAACCCGCATTCTTTGAGTTTCAGTTTTTATGATCTTTTAGTTTCAATTTTTGCCATCTTTGGTTTCAATTTTTTCATTTTTGAGTTTTAAACTTGCGATCTTTGTGGTTTCAATCTTGCTATCTTTGTGTTTTAATGCTTGCGAATCTTTGAGTTTCAATCTTGCGATCTTAGCGTTTCAATCTTCGCAATCTCTAAATTTCAATCATTGCTCGATCTTTGAGTTTTAATCTTGCGATATTTGAAGTTTAAATCTTGTGATGTTTTGGTTTTCAATCTTGCGATCTTAGAGTTTTCAATCTGGCGATCTTTGAGTTTCAATCTTGCGATCTTTGAGTTTCAATCTTGCGATCTTTGAGTTTTCAATCTTGCGATCTTTGAGTTTCAATCTTGCGATCTTTGAGTTTCAATCTTGCGATCTTTGAGTTTCAATCTTGCGATCTTTGAGTTTAATTCTTGCGATCTTTGAGTTTCAATCTAGCGATCTTTGAATTTCAATCTTGCCATATATGAGTTTAAATCTTGCGATCTTTGAGTTTCAATCATGCGATCTTTAAGTTTCAATCTTGCGATCTTTTATTTTCAAACTTGCTATTTTTGAATTTCAATCTTGCAATCTTCGAGTTTCAATCTTGCGATCTTTGAGTTTTAATCTTGCGATCTTTGAGTTTCAATCTTGTGATCTTTGAGTTTCAATCTTGCGATCTTTGAGTTTCAATATTGCGATCTTTGAGTTTCAATCTGGCGATCTTTGAGTTTCAATCTTGCGATCTTTGAGTTTCAATCTTGCGATCTTTTAGTTTCAAACTTGCTATCTTTGAATATCAATCTTGCGATCTTCGAGTTTCAATCTTGCGATCTTTGAGATTCAATCTTGCGATCTTTGAGTTTCAATCTTGTGATCTTTGAGTTTCAATCTTGCGATCTTTGAGTTTCAATCTTGCGATCTTTGAGTTTCAATCTTGCAATCTTTAAGTTTCAATCTTGCAATCTTTGAGTTTCAATCTTGCCATTTTTGAGTTTCAATCTTGCGATCTTTGAGTTTCAATTTTGCGATCTTTGAGTTTCAATCTTGCGATCTTTAAGTTTCAATCTTGCGATCTTTGAGTTTCAATCTTGCGATCTTTGAGTTTCAATCTTGCGATCTTTGAGTTTCAATCGTTCGATCTTTGAGTTTCAATCTTGCGATCTTTAAATTTCAATCTTGTGATCTTTGAGTTTCAATCTTGCGATCTATGAGTTTCAATTTTGCAATCTTTGATTTTAAATCTTACGATCTTTGAGTTTCAGTCTTGCGATCTTTGAGTTTCAATCTTGCCATCTTTGAGTTTCAATTTTGCGATCTTTGAGTTTTAAACTTGCGATCTTTGTGGTTCAATCTTGCTATCTTTGAGTTTCAATCTTGCGATCTTTGACTTTCAATCTTGCGATCTTTGAGTTTCAATCTTGCAATCTCTAAATTTCAATCTTGCGATCTTTGAGTTTTAATCTTGCGATATTTGAGTTTTAATCTTGTGAACTTTTGTTTTCAATCTTGCGATCTTTGAGTTTCAATCTTGCAATCTTTGAGTTTCAATCTTGCTATCTTTAAGTTTCAATCTTACGATCTTTGAGTTTCAATCTTGCGATCTTTGAGTTTCAATCTTGCGATCTTTGAGTTTCAATCTTGCGATCTTTATGTTTCAATCTTGCGATCTTTGAGTTTCAATCTTGCGATCTTTGAGTTTCAATCTTGCAATCTCTAAATTTCAATCTTGCGATCTTTGAGTTTTAATCTTGCGATATTTGAGTTTTAATCTTGTGAACTTTTAATTTCAATCTTGCTATCTTTGAGTTTAAATCTTGCGATCTTTGAGTTTCAATCTTGCGATCTTTGAGTTTCAATCCTGCATTCTTTGAGTTTCAGTCTTATGATCTTTGAGTTTCAATCTTGCCATCTTTGAGTTTCAATTTTGCGATCTTTGAGTTTTAAACTTGCGATCTTTGTGGTTCAATCTTGCTATCTTTGAGTTTTAATCTTGCGATCTTTGAGTTTCAATCTTGCGATCTTTGAGTTTCAATCTTGCAATCTCTAAATTTCAATCTTGCGATCTTTGAGTTTTAATCTTGCGATATTTGAGTTTTAATCTTGTGATCTTTTGGTTTCAATCTTGCGATCTTTGAGTTTCAATCTGGCGATCTTTGAGTTTCAATCCTGCATTCTTTGAGTTTCAATCTTGCGATCTTTTAGTTTCATTCTTGCGATCTTTGGGTTTCATTCTTGCGATCTTTGAGTTTCAATCTTGCGATCTTTGAGTTTGAATCTTGCGATCTTTGAGTTTCAATCATGCGATCTTTGAGTTTCAATCTTGCGATCTTTGAGTTTCAATCTTGCGATCTTTGAGTTTCAATCTTGCGATCTTTGAGTTTCAATCTTGCCATCTTTGAGTTTTAATCTTGCGAATTAAGTTTAAATCTTGTTATCTTTGAGTTTTATTCTTGCGATCTTTGAGTTTCAATCTTGCGATCTTTGAATTTTAATCTTGCCATCTATGAGTTTAAATCTTGCGATCTTTGAGTTTAAATCATGCGATCTTTGAGTTTCAATCTTGTGATCTTTGAGTTTCAATCTTGCGATCTTTGAGTTTTAATCTTGCGATCTTTGAGTTTCAATCTTGCGATCTTTGAGTTTCAATCTTGCTATCTTTGAGTTTCAATCTTGCGATCTTTGAGTTTCAATCTTGCGATCTTTGAGTTTCAATCTTGCGATCTTTGAGTTTCAATCTTGCGATCTTTGAGTTTCAATCTTGCGATCTTTGAGTTTCAATCTTGCGATCTTTGAGTTTCAATCTTGCGATCTTTGAGTTTCAATCTTGCGATCTTTGAGTTTCAATCTTGCGATCTTTGAGTTTCAATCTTGCGATCTTTGAGTTTCAATCTTGCGATCTTTGAGTTTCAATCTTGCGATCTTTGAGTTTCAATCTTGCGATCTTTGAGTTTCAATCTTGCGATCTTTGAGTTTCAATCTTGCGATCTTTGAGTTTCAATCTTGCGATCTTTGAGTTTCAATCTTGCGATCTTTGAGTTTCAATCTTGCGATCTTTGAGTTTCAATCTTGCGATCTTTGAGTTTCAATCTTGCGATCTTTGAGTTTCAATCTTGCGATCTTTGAGTTTCAATCTTGCGATCTTTGAGTTTCAATCTTGCGATCTTTTAGTTTCAATCTTGCGATCTTTGAGTTTCAATCTTGCGATCTTTGAGTTTCAATCTTGCGATCTTTGAGTTTCAATCTTGCGATCTTTGAGTTTCAATCTTGCGATCTTTGAGTTTCAATCTTGCGATATTTGAGTTTCAATCTTGCGATCTTTGAGTTTCAATCTTGCGATCTTTGAGTTTCAATCTTGCGATCTTTGAGTTTCAATCTTGCGATCTTTGAGTTTCAATCTTGCGATCTTTGAGTTTCAATCTTGCGATCTTTGAGTTTCAATCTTGCGATCTTCGAGTTTCAATCTTGCGATCTTTGAGTTTCAATCTTGCGATCTTTGAGTTTCAATCTTGCGATCTTTGAGTTTCAATCTTGCGATCTTTGAGTTTCAATCTTGCAATCTTTGAGTTTCAATCTTGCAATCTTTGAGTTTCAATCTTGCCATCTTTGAGTTTCAATCTTGCGATCTTTGAGTTTCAATCTTGCGATCTTTGAGTTTCAATCTTGCGATCTTTGAGTTTCAATCTTGCGATCTTTGAGTTTCAATCTTGCGATCTTTGAGTTTCAATCTTGCGATCTTTGAGTTTCAATCTTGCGATCTTTGAGTTTCAATCTTGCGATCTTTGAGTTTCAATCTTGCGATCTTTGAGTTTCAATCTTGCGATCTTTGAGTTTCAATCTTGCAATCTTTGATTTTAAATCTTACGATCTTTGAGTTTCAGTCTTGCGATCTTTGAGTTTCAATCTTGCGATCTTTGAGTTTCAATCTTGCGATCTTTGAGTTTTAAACTTGCGATCTTTGTGGTTCAATCTTGCTATCTTTGAGTTTCAATCTTGCGATCTTTGAGTTTCAATCTTGCGATCTTTGAGTTTCAATCTTGCGATCTTTGAGTTTCAATCTTGCGATCTTTGAGTTTCAATCTTGCGATCTTTGAGTTTCAATCTTGCGATCTTTGAGTTTCAATCTTGCGATCTTTGAGTTTCAATCTTGCAATCTTTGAGTTTCAATCTTGCGATCTTTGAGTTTCAATCTTGCGATCTTTGAGTTTCAATCTTGCGATCTTTGAGTTTCAATCTTGCGATCTTTGAGTTTCAATCTTGCGATCTTTGAGTTTCAATCTTGCGATCTTTGAGTTTCAATCTTGCGATCTTTGAGTTTCAATCTTGCGATCTTTGAGTTTCAATCTTGCGATCTTTGAGTTTCAATCTTGCGATCTTTGAGTTTCAATCTTGCGATCTTTGAGTTTCAATCTTGCGATCTTTGAGTTTCAATCTTGCGATCTTTGAGTTTCAATCTTGCGATCTTTGAGTTTCAATCTTGCGATCTTTGAGTTTCAATCTTGCGATCTTTGAGTTTCAATCTTGCGATCTTTGAGTTTCAATCTTGCGATCTTTGAGTTTCAATCTTGCGATCTTTGAGTTTCAATCTTGCAATCTCTAAATTTCAATCTTGCGATCTTTGAGTTTTAATCTTGCGATATTTGAGTTTTAATCTTGTGATCTTTTGGTTTCAATCTTGCGATCTTTGAGTTTCAATCTTGCGATCTTTGAGTTTCAATCCTGCATTCTTTGAGTTTCAATCTTGCGATCTTTTAGTTTCATTCTTGCGATCTTTGAGTTTCATTCTTGCGATCTTTGAGTTTCAATCTTGCGATCTTTGAGTTTGAATCTTGCGATCTTTGAGTTTCAATCATGCGATCTTTGAGTTTCAATCTTGCGATCTTTGAGTTTCAATCTTGCGATCTTTGAGTTTCAATCTTGCGATCTTTGAGTTTCAATCTTGCGATCTTTGAGTTTCAATCTTGCGATCTTTAGTTTCAATCTTGCTATCTTTGAGTTTCAATCTTGCGATCTTTGAGTTTCAATCTTGCGATCTTTGAGTTTCAATCTTGCGATCTTTGAGTTTCAATCTTGCGATCTTTGAGTTTCAATCTTGCGATCTTTGAGTTTCAATCTTGCGATCTTTGAGTTTCAATCTTGCTATCTTTGAGTTTCAATCTTGCGATCTTTGAGTTTCAATCTTGCGATCTTTGAGTTTCAATCTTGCGATCTTTGAGTTTCAATCTTGCGATCTTTGAGTTTCAATCTTGCGATCTTTGAGTTTCAATCTTGCGATCTTTGAGTTTCAATCTTGCGATCTTTGAGTTTCAATCTTGCGATCTTTGAGTTTCAATCTTGCGATCTTTGAGTTTCAATCTTGCGATCTTTGAGTTTCAATCTTGCGATCTTTGAGTTTCAATCTTGCGATCTTTGAGTTTCAATCTTGCGATCTTTGAGTTTCAATCTTGCGATCTTTGAGTTTCAATCTTGCGATCTTTGAGTTTCAATCTTGCGATCTTTGAGTTTCAATCTTGCGATCTTTGAGTTTCAATCTTGCGATCTTTGAGTTTCAATCTTGCGATCTTTGAGTTTCAATCTTGCTATCTTTGAGTTTGAATCTTGCAATCTTTGAGTTTCAATCTTGCCATTTTTGAGTTTCAATCTTGCGATCTTTGAGTTTCAATCTTGCGATCTTTGAGTTTCAATCTTGCGATCTTTGAGTTTCAATCTTGCGATCTTTGAGTTTCAATCTTGCGATCTTTGAGTTTCAATCTTGCGATCTTTGAGTTTCAATCTTGCGATCTTTGAGTTTCAATCTTGCGATCTTTGAGTTTCAATCTTGCGATCTTTGAGTTTCAATCTTGCGATCTTTGAGTTTCAATCTTGCGATCTTTGAGTTTCAATCTTGCTATCTTTGAGTTTCAATCTTGCTATCTTTGAGTTTAAATCTTGCGATCTTTGAGTTTCAATCTTGCGATCTTTGATTTTAAATCTTGCGATCTTTGAGTTTCAGTCTTGCGATCTTTGAGTTTCAATCTTGCCATCTTTGAGTTTCAATTTTGCGATCTTTGAGTTTTAAACTTGCGATCTTTGTGGTTCAATCTTGCTATCTTTGAGTTTTAATCTTGCGATCTTTGAGTTTCAATCTTGCGATCTTTGAGTTTCAATCTTGCGATCTTTGAGTTTCAATCTTGCGATCTTTGAGTTTCAATCTTGCGATCTTTGAGTTTCAATCTTGCGATCTTTGAGTTTCAATCTTGCGATCTTTGAGTTTCAATCTGGCGATCTTTGAGTTTCAATCCTGCATTCTTTGAGTTTCAATCTTGCGATCTTTTAGTTTCATTCTTGCGATCTTTGGGTTTCATTCTTGCGATCTTTGAGTTTCAATCTTGCGATCTTTGAGTTTGAATCTTGCGATCTTTGAGTTTCAATCATGCGATCTTTGAGTTTCAATCTTGCGATCTTTGAGTTTCAATCTTGCGATCTTTGAGTTTCAATCTTGCGATCTTTGAGTTTCAATCTTGCCATCTTTGAGTTTTAATCTTGCGAATTAAGTTTAAATCTTGTTATCTTTGAGTTTTATTCTTGCGATCTTTGAGTTTCAATCTTGCGATCTTTGAATTTTAATCTTGCCATCTATGAGTTTAAATCTTGCGATCTTTGAGTTTAAATCATGCGATCTTTGAGTTTCACTCTTGCGATCTTTTAGTTTCAAACTTGCTATCTTTGAATTTCAATCTTGCAATCTTCGAGTTTCAATCTTGCGATCTTTGAGTTTCAATCTTGCGATCTTTGAGTTTCAATCTTGTGATCTTTGAGTTTCAATCTTGCGATCTTTGAGTTTTAATCTTGCGATCTTTGAGTTTCAATCTTGCGATCTTTGAGTTTCAATCTTGCTATCTTTAAGTTTCAATCTTGCGATCTTTGAGTTTCAATCTTGCGATCTTTGAGTTTCAATCTTGCGATCTTTGAGTTTCAATCTTGCGATCTTTGAGTTTCAATCTTGCGATCTTTGAGTTTCAATCTTGCGATCTTTGAGTTTTAATCTTGCGATCCTTGAGTTTCAATCGTTCGATCTTTGAGTTTTAATCTTGCGATCTTTGAGTTTCAATCTTGCTATCTTTGAGTTTCAATCTTGCAATCTTTGAGTTTCAATCTTGCTATCTTTGAGTTTGAATCTTGCAATCTTTGAGTTTCAATCTTGCGATCTTTGAGTTTCAATCTTGCGATCTTTGAGTTTCAATCTTGCGATCTTTGAGTTTCAATCTTGCGATCTTTGAGTTTCAATCTTGCGATCTTTGAGTTTCAATCTTGCGATCTTTGAGTTTCAATCTTGCGATCTTTGAGTTTCAATCTTGCGATCTTTGAGTTTCAATCTTGCGATCTTTGAGTTTCAATCTTGCGATCTTTGAGTTTCAATCTTGCGATCTTTGAGTTTCAATCTTGCGATCTTTGAGTTTCAATCTTGCTATCTTTGAGTTTCAATCTTGCGATCTTTGAGTTTAAATCTTGCGATCTTTGAGTTTCAATCTTGCTATCTTTGAGTTTAAATCTTGCGATCTTTGAGTTTCAATCTTGCGATCTTTGAGTTTCAATCTTGCGATCTTTGAGTTTCAATCTTGCGATCTTTGAGTTTCAATCTTGCGATCTTTGAGTTTCAATCTTGCGATCTTTGAGTTTCAATCTTGCAATCTTTGAGTTTCAATCTTGCGATCTTTGAGTTTCAATCTTGCGATCTTTGAGTTTCAATCTTGCGATCTTTGAGTTTCAATCTTGCGATCTTTGAGTTTCAATCTTGCGATCTTTGAGTTTCAATCTTGCGATCTTTGAGTTTCAATCTTGCGATCTTTGAGTTTCAATCTTGCGATCTTTGAGTTTCAATCTTGCGATCTTTGAGTTTCAATCTTGCGATCTTTGAGTTTCAATCTTGCGATCTTTGAGTTTCAATCTTGCGATCTTTGAGTTTCAATCTTGCGATCTTTGAGTTTCAATCTTGCGATCTTTGAGTTTCAATCTTGCGATCTTTGAGTTTCAATCTTGCGATCTTTGAGTTTCAATCTTGCGATCTTTGAGTTTCAATCTTGCGATCTTTGAGTTTCAATCTTGCGATCTTTGAGTTTCAATCTTGCGATCTTTGAGTTTCAATCTTGCGATCTTTGAGTTTCAATCTTGCGATCTTTGAGTTTCAATCTTGCGATCTTTGAGTTTCAATCTTGCGATCTTTGAGTTTCAATCTTGCGATCTTTGAGTTTCAATCTTGCGATCTTTGAGTTTCAATCTTGCGATCTTTGAGTTTCAATCTTGCGATCTTTGAGTTTCAATCTTGCGATCTTTGAGTTTCAATCTTGCGATCTTTGAGTTTCAATCTTGCGATCTTTGAGTTTCAATCTTGCGATCTTTGAGTTTCAATCTTGCGATCTTTGAGTTTCAATCTTGCGATCTTTGAGTTTCAATCTTGCGATCTTTGAGTTTCAATCTTGCGATCTTTGAGTTTCAATCTTGCGATCTTTGAGTTTCAATCTTGCGATCTTTGAGTTTCAATCTTGCGATCTTTGAGTTTCAATCTTGCGATCTTTGAGTTTCAATCTTGCGATCTTTGAGTTTCAATCTTGCGATCTTTGAGTTTCAATCTTGCTATCTTTGAGTTTCAATCTTGCGATCTTTGAGTTTCAATCTTGCGATCTTTGAGTTTCAATCTTGCGATCTTTGAGTTTCAATCTTGCGATCTTTGAGTTTCAATCTTGCGATCTTTGAGTTTCAATCTTGCGATCTTTGAGTTTCAATCTTGCGATCTTTGAGTTTCAATCTTGCGATCTTTGAGTTTCAATCTTGCGATCTTTGAGTTTCAATCTTGCGATCTTTGAGTTTCAATCTTGCGATCTTTGAGTTTCAATCTTGCGATCTTTGAGTTTCAATCTTGCGATCTTTGAGTTTCAATCTTGCGATCTTTGAGTTTCAATCTTGCGATCTTTGAGTTTCAATCTTGCGATCTTTGAGTTTCAATCTTGCGATCTTTGAGTTTCAATCTTGCGATCTTTGAGTTTCAATCTTGCGATCTTTGAGTTTCAATCTTGCGATCTTTGAGTTTCAATCTTGCGATCTTTGAGTTTCAATCTTGCGATCTTTGAGTTTCAATCTTGCGATCCTAGAGTTTCAATCGTTCGATCTTTGAGTTTTAATTTTGCGATCTTTGAGTTTCAATCTTGCAATCTTTAAGTTTCAATCTTGCAATCTTTGAGCATCAATCTTGCTATCTTTGAGTTTGAATCTTGCAATCTTTGAGTTTCAATCTTGCCATTTATGAATTTCAATCTTGCGATCTTTGAGCTTCAATATTGCGATCTTTGAGTTTTAATCTTGCGATCTTTGAGTTTCAATCTTGCGATCTTTGAGTTTCAATCTTGCGATCTTTGAGTTTCAATCATGCAAACTTTGAGTTTCAAACTTGCTATCTTTGAGTTTCAATCTTGCTATCTTTGAGTTTAAATCTTGTGATCTTTGAGCTTCAATCTTGCGATCTTTGAGTTTAAATCTTGCGATCTTTGAGTTTCAGTCTTGCGATCTTTGAGTTTCAATCTTGCCATCTTTGAGTTTCAATTTTGCGATCTTTGAGATTCAATCTTGCTATCTTTGAGTTTGAATCTTGCAATCTTTGAGTTTCAATCTTGCCATTTTTGAGTTTCAATCTTGCGATCTTTGGGTCTCATTCTTGCGATCTTTGATTTTCAATCTTGCGATCTTTTAGTTTCAATCTTGACGTCTTTGAGTTTCAATCTTGCTATTTTTTAGTTTCAATCTTGCGATCTTTTTGTTTTCAATCTTGCGATCTTTAAGTTTCAATCTTGCGATCTTTAAGTTTCAATCTTGCGATCTTTGAGTTTCAATCGTTCGATCTTTGAGTTTCAATCTTGCGATCTTTGAATTTCAATCTTGTGATCTTTGAGTTTCAATCTTGCGATTTTTGAGTTTCAATCATGCGATCTTTGAGTTTCAAACTTGCTATCCTTGAGTTTCAATATTGCGATCTTTGAGTTTCAATCTTGCTATCTTTAAGTTTCAATCTTGCAATCTTTAAGTTTCAATCTTGCAATCTTTGATATTCAATCTTGCTATCTTTGAGTTTGAATCTTGCAATATTTGAGTTTCAATCTTGCCATTTTTAGTTTCAATCTTGCGATCTTTGAGTTTCAATTTTGCGATCTTTGAGTTTCAATCTTGCGATCATTGAGTTTCAATCTTGCGATCTTTGAGTTTCAATCTTGCGATCTTTGAGTTTCAATCTTGCGATCTTTGAGTTTCAATCGTTCGATCTTTGAGTTTCAATCTTGCGATCTTTGAATTTCAATCTTGTGATCTTTGAGTTTCAATCTTGCGATTTTTGAGTTTCAATCATGCGATCTTTGAGTTTCAAACTTGCTATCTTTGAGTTTCAATCTTGCTATCTTTGACTTAAAATCTTGCGATCTTTGAGTTTCAATCTTGCAATCTTTGATTTTAAATCCAACGATCTTTGAGTTTCAGTCTTGCGATCTTTGAGTTTCAATCTTGCCATCTTTTAGTTTCAATTTTGCGATCTTTGAGTTTTAAACTTGCGATCTTTGTGGTTCAATCTTGCTATCTTTGAGTTTCAATCTTGCGATTTTTGAGTTTCAATCTTGCGATCTTTGAGTTTCAATCTTGCAATCTCTAAATTTCAATCTTGCGATCTTTGAGTTTTCATCTTGCGATCTTTGAGTTTCAATTTTGCGATCTTTGAGTTTCAATCTTGCGATCTTTGAGTTTCAATCTTGCGATCTTTGAGTTTCAATCTTGCGATCTTTGAGTTTCAATCTTGCGATCCTTGAGTTTCAATCGTTCGATCTTTGAGTTTCAATCTTGCGATCTTTGAATTTCAATCTTGTGATCTTTGAGTTTCAATCTTGCAATTTTTGAGTTTCAATCATGCCATCTTTGAGTTTCAATCTTGCTATCTTTGAGTTTCAATCTTGCGATCTTTGAGTTTCAATCATGCGATCTTTGAGTTTCAATCTTGCGATCTTTGAGTTTAATTCTTGCGATCTTTAAGTTTCAATCTTGCGATCTTTGAGTTTCAATCTTGCCATCTTTGAGTTTTAATCTTGCGAATTTAGATTAAATCTTGCCATCTTTGAGTTTTATTCTTGCGATCTTTGAGTTTCAATCTTGCGATCTTTGAATTTCAATCTTGCCATCTATGAGTTTAAATCTTGTGATCTTTGAGTTTCAATCTTGCGATCTTTTAGTTTCAAACTTGCTATCTTCGAATTTCAATCTTGCGATGTTCGAGTTTCAATCTTGCGATCTTTAAGTTTCAATCTTGCGATCTTTGAGTTTCAATCTTGTGATCTTTGAGTTTCAATCTTGCGATCTTTGAGTTTCAATCTTGCGATCTTTGAGTTTCAATCTTGCGATCTTTGAGTTTCAATCTTGCTATCTTTAAGTTTCAATCTTGCGAACTTTGAGTTTCAATCTTGCGATTTTTGAGTTTCAATCTTGCGATCTTTGAGTTTCAATCTTGCGATCTTTGAGTTTCAATCTTGTGATCTTTGAGTTTCAATTATGCGATCTTTGAGTTTCAATCTTGTGATCTTTGAGTTTCAATCTTGCAATTTTTGAGTTTCAATCATGCCATCTTTGAGTTTCAATCTTGCTATCTTTGAGTTTCAATCTTGCAATCTTTGAGTTTCAATCATGCGATCTTTGAATTTCAATCTTGCGATCTTTGAGTTTAATTCTTGCGATCTTTAAGTTTCAATCTTGCGATCTTTGAGTTTCAATCTTGCCATCTTTGAGTTTTAATCTTGCGAATTTAGTTTAAATCTTGCCATCTTTGAGTTTTATTCTTGCGATCTTTGAGTTTCAATCTTGCGATCTTTGAATTTCAATCTTGCCATCTATGAGTTTAAATCTTGTGATCTTTGAGTTTCAATCATACGATCTTTGAGTTTCAATCTTGCGATCTTTTAGTTTCAAACTTGCTATCTTTGAATTTCAATCTTGCAATCTTCGAGTTTCAATCTTGCGATCTTTGAGTTTCAATCTTGCGATCTTTGAGTTTCAATCATGTGATCTTTGAGTTTCAATCTTGCGATCTTTGAGTTTCAATCTTGCGATCTTTGAGTTTCAATCTTGCGATCTTTGAGTTTCAATCTTGCGATCTTTGAGTTTCAATCTTGCGATCTTTGAGTTTCAATCTTGCGATCTTTGAGTTTCAATCTTGCGATCTTTGAGTTTCAATCTTGCGATCTTTGAGTTTCAATCTTGCGATCTTTGAGTTTCAATCTTGCGATCTTTGAGTTTCAATCTTGCGATCTTTGAGTTTCAATCTTGCTATCTTTGAGTTTCAATCTTGCGATCTTTGAGTTTCAATCTTGCGATCTTTGAGTTTCAATCTTGCGATCTTTGAGTTTCAATCTTGCGATCTTTGAGTTTCAATCTTGCGATCTTTGAGTTTCAATCTTGCGATCTTTGAGTTTCAATCTTGCGATCTTTGAGTTTCAATCTTGCGATCTTTGAGTTTCAATCTTGCGATCTTTGAGTTTCAATCTTGCGATCTTTGAGTTTTAATCTTGCGATCTTTGAGTTTCAATCTTGCGATCTTTGAGTTTCAATCTTGCTATCTTTAAGTTTCAATCTTGCGATCTTTGAGTTTCAATCTTGCGATCTTTGAGTTTCAATCTTGCGATCTTTGAGTTTCAATCTTGCGATCTTTGAGTTTCAATCTTGCGATCTTTGAGTTTCAATCTTGCGATCTTTGAGTTTCAATCTTGCGATCCTTGAGTTTCAATCGTTCGATCTTTGAGTTTTAATTTTGCGATCTTTGAGTTTCAATCTTGCAATCTTTAAGTTTCAATCTTGCAATCTTTGAGATTCAATCTTGCTATCTTTGAGTTTGAATCTTGCAATCTTTGAGTTTCAATCTTGCCATCTTTGAGTTTCAATCTTGCGATCTTTGAGTTTCAATCTTGCGATCTTTGAGTTTTAATCTTGCGATCTTTGAGTTTCAATCTTGCGATCTTTGAGTTTCAATCTTGCGATCTTTGAGTTTCAATCTTGATTTCTTTGAGTTTCAATCTTGCGATCTTTGAGTTTCAATCTTGCGATCTTTGAGTTTCAATCTTGCGATCCTTGAGTTTCAATCGTTCGATCTTTGAGTTTTAATCTTGAGATCTTTGAGTTTCAATCTTGCAATCTTTAAGTTTCAATCTTGCAATCTTTGAGATTCAATCTTGCTATCTTTGAGTTTGAATCTTGCAATCTTTGAGTTTCAATCTTGCCAATTTTGAGTTTCAATCTTGCGATCTTTGAGTTTCAATTTTGCGATCTTTGAGTTTCAATCTAGCGATCTTTGAGTTTCAATCTTGCGATCTTTGAGTTTCAATCTTGCGATCATTGAGTTTCAATCTTGCGATCTTTGAGTTTCAATCGTTCGATCTTTGAGTTTCAATCTTGCGATCTTTGAATTTCAATCTTGTGATCTTTGAGTTTCAATCTTGCGATTTTTGAGATTCAATCATGCGATCTTTGAGTTTCAAACCTGCTATCTTTGAGTTTAAATCTTGCTAGCTTTGAGTTTAAATCTTGCGATCTTTAAGTTTCAATCTTGCAATCTTTGATTTTAAATCTTACGATCTTTGAGTTTCAGTCTTGCGATCTTTGAGTTTCAATCTTGCCATCTTTGAGTTTCAATTTTGCGATCTTTGAGTTTTAAACTTGCGATCATTGTGGTTCAAATTTGCTATCTTTGAGTTTCAATCTTGCGATCTTTGAGTTTCAATCTTGCGATCTTTGAGTTTCAATCTTGCAATCTCTAATTTTCAATCTTGCGATCTTTGAGTTTTAATCTTCCGATATTTGAGTTTTAATCATGTGATCTTTTGGTTTCAATCTTGCGATCTTTGAGTTTCAATCTTGCGATCTTTGAGTTTCAATCTTGCTATCTTTAAGTTTCAATCTTGTGATCTTTGAGTTTCAATCTTGCGATCTTTGAGTTTCAATCTTGCCATCTTTGAGTTTCAATCTTGCGATCCTTGAGTTTCAATCGTTCGATCTTTGAGTTTCAATCTTGCGATCTTTGAGTTTCAATCGTTCTATCTTTGAGTTTTAATCTTGCGATCTTTGAGTTTCAATCTTGCAATCTTTAAGTTTCAATCTTGCAATCTTTGAGATTCAATCTTGCTATCTTTGAGTTTGAATCTTGCAATCTTTGAGTTTCAATCTTGCCATTTTTGAGTTTCAATCTTGTGATCTTTGAGTTTCAATTTTGCGATCTTTGAGTGTCAATCTTGCAATCTTTGAGTTTCAATCTTGCGATCTTTGAGTTTCAATCTTGCGATCTTTAAGTTTCAATCTTGCGATCTTTGAGTTTCAATCGTTCGATCTTTGAGTTTCAATCTTCTGATCTTTGAATTTCAATCTTGTGATCTTTGAGTTTTAATCTTGCGATTTTTGAGTTTCAATCATGCGATCTTTAAGTTTTAAACTTGCTATCTTTGAGTTTCAATCCTGCTATCTTTGAGTTTCAATCTTGCGATCTTTGAGTTTCAATCTTGCAATCTTTGATTTTAAATCTTGCGAACTTTGAGTTTCAGTTTCGCGATCTTTGAGTTTCAATCTTGCCATTTTTGAGTTTCAATTTTGCGATCTTTGAGTTTTAAACTTGCGATCTTTGTGGTTCAATCTTGCTATCTTTGAGTTTCAATCTTGCGATCTTTGAGTTTCAATCTTGCGATCTATGAGTTTCAATCTTGCAATCTAAGTTTCAATCTTGCGATCTTTGAGTTTCAATCTTGCAATCTTTGAGATTCAATCTTGCTATTTTTAAATTTCAATCTTGCAATCTTTAAGTTTCAATCTTGCAATCTTTGAGATTCAATCTTGCTATCTTTGAGTTTGAATCTTGCAATCTTTGAGTTTCAATCTTGCCATTTTTGAGTTTCAATCTTGCGATCTTTGGGTCTCATTCTTGCGATCTTTGATTTTCAATCTTGCGATCTTTTAGTTTCAATCTTGACGTCTTTGAGTTTCAATCTTGCTATTTTTTAGTTTCAATCTTGCGATCTTTTTGTTTCAATCTTGCGATCTTTAAGTTTCAATCTTGCGATCTTTAAGTTTCAATCTTGCGATCTTTGAGTTTCAATCGTTCGATCTTTGAGTTTCAATCTTGCGATCTTTGAATTTCAATCTTGTGATCTTTGAGTTTCAATCTTGCGATTTTTGAGTTTCAATCATGCGATCTTTGAGTTTCAAACTTGCTATCCTTGAGTTTCAATATTGCGATCTTTGAGTTTCAATCTTGCTATCTTTAAGTTTCAATCTTGCAATCTTTAAGTTTCAATCTTGCAATCTTTGATATTCAATCTTGCTATCTTTGAGTTTGAATCTTGCAATATTTGAGTTTCAATCTTGCCATTTTTAGTTTCAATCTTGCGATCTTTGAGTTTCAATTTTGCGATCTTTGAGTTTCAATCTTGCGATCATTGAGTTTCAATCTTGCGATCTTTGAGTTTCAATCTTGCGATCTTTGAGTTTCAATCTTGCGATCTTTGAGTTTCAATCATTCGATCTTTGAGTTTCAATCTTGCGATCTTTGAATTTCAATCTTGTGATCTTTGAGTTTCAATCTTGCGATTTTTGAGTTTCAATCATGCGATCTTTGAGTTTCAAACTTGCTATCTTTGAGTTTCAATCTTGCTATCTTTGACTTAAAATCTTGCGATCTTTGAGTTTCAATCTTGCAATCTTTGATTTTAAATCCAACGATCTTTGAGTTTCAGTCTTGCGATCTTTGAGTTTCAATCTTGCCATCTTTTAGTTTCAATTTTGCGATCTTTGAGTTTTAAACTTGCGATCTTTGTGGTTCAATCTTGCTATCTTTGAGTTTCAATCTTGCGATTTTTGAGTTTCAATCTTGCGATCTTTGAGTTTCAATCTTGCAATCTCTAAATTTCAATCTTGCGATCTTTGAGTTTTCATCTTGCGATCTTTGAGTTTCAATTTTGCGATCTTTGAGTTTCAATCTTGCGATCTTTGAGTTTCAATCTTGCGATCTTTGAGTTTCAATCTTGCGATCTTTGAGTTTCAATCTTGCGATCCTTGAGTTTCAATCGTTCGATCTTTGAGTTTCAATCTTGCGATCTTTGAATTTCAATCTTGTGATCTTTGAGTTTCAATCTTGCAATTTTTGAGTTTCAATCATGCCATCTTTGAGTTTCAATCTTGCTATCTTTGAGTTTCAATCTTGCGATCTTTGAGTTTCAATCATGCGATCTTTGAGTTTCAATCTTCCGATCTTTGAGTTTAATTCTTGCGATCTTTAAGTTTCAATCTTGCGATCTTTGAGTTTCAATCTTGCCATCTTTGAGTTTTAATCTTGCGAATTTAGATTAAATCTTGCCATCTTTGAGTTTTATTCTTGCGATCTTTGAGTTTCAATCTTGCGATCTTTGAATTTCAATCTTGCCATCTATGAGTTTAAATCTTGTGATCTTTGAGTTTCAATCTTGCGATCTTTTAGTTTCAAACTTGCTATCTTCGAATTTCAATCTTGCGATGTTCGAGTTTCAATCTTGCGATCTTTAAGTTTCAATCTTGCGATCTTTGAGTTTCAATCTTGTGATCTTTGAGTTTCAATCTTGCGATCTTTGAGTTTCAATCTTGCGATCTTTGAGTTTCAATCTTGCGATCTTTGAGTTTCAATCTTGCTATCTTTAAGTTTCAATCTTGCGAACTTTGAGTTTCAATCTTGCGATTTTTGAGTTTCAATCTTGCGATCTTTGAGTTTCAATCTTGCGATCTTTGAGTTTCAATCTTGTGATCTTTGAGTTTCAATTATGCGATCTTTGAGTTTCAATCTTGTGATCTTTGAGTTTCAATCTTGCAATTTTTGAGTTTCAATCATGCCATCTTTGAGTTTCAATCTTGCTATCTTTGAGTTTCAATCTTGCAATCTTTGAGTTTCAATCATGCGATCTTTGAATTTCAATCTTGCGATCTTTGAGTTTAATTCTTGCGATCTTTGAGTTTCAATCTTGCGATCTTTGAGTTTCAATCTTGCCATCTTTGAGTTTTAATCTTGCGAATTTAGTTTAAATCTTGCCATCTTTGAGTTTTATTCTTGCGATCTTTGAGTTTCAATCTTGCGATCTTTGAATTTCAATCTTGCCATCTATGAGTTTAAATCTTGTGATCTTTGAGTTTCAATCATACGATCTTTGAGTTTCAATCTTGCGATCTTTTAGTTTCAAACTTGCTATCTTTGAATTTCAATCTTGCAATCTTCGAGTTTCAATCTTGCGATCTTTGAGTTTCAATCTTGCGATCTTTGAGTTTCAATCATGTGATCTTTGAGTTTCAATCTTGCGATCTTTGAGTTTCAATCTTGCGATCTTTGAGTTTCAATCTTGCGATCTTTGAGTTTCAATCTTGCTATCTTTAAGTTTCAATCTTGCGAACTTTGAGTTTCAATCTTGCGATTTTTGAGTTTCAATCTTGCGATCTTTGAATTTCAATCTTGCGATCTTTGAGTTTCAATCTTGCGATTTTTGAGTTTCAATCTTGCGATCTTTGAGTTTCAATCTTGCGATCTTTTAGTTTCAAACTTGCTATCTTTGAATTTAAATCTTGCGATCTTCGAGTTTCAATCTTGCGATCTTTGAGTTTCAATCTTGCGATCTTTGAGTTTCAATCTTGCGATCCTTGAGTTTCAATCGTTCGATCTTTGAGTTTTAATCTTGCGATCTTTGAGTTTCAATCTTGCAATCTTTAAGTTTCAACCTTGCAATCTTTGAGATTCAATCTTGCTATCTTTGAGTTTGAATCTTGCAATCTTTGAGTTTCAATCTTGCCATTTTTTAGTTTCAATCTTGCGATCTTTGAGTTTCAATTTTGCGATCTTTGAGTTTCAATCTTGCGATCTTTGAGTTTCAATCTTGCGATCTTTGAGTTTCAATCTTGCGATCTTTGAGTTTTAATCTTGCGATCTTTGAATTTCAATCTTGTGATCTTTGAGTTTCAATCTTGCGATTTTTGAGTTTCAATCTTGCGATCTTTGAGTTTCAAACTTGCTATCTTTGAGTTTCAATCTTGCTATCTTTGAGTTTAAATCCTGCGATCTTTGAGTTTCAATCTTGCAATCTTTGATTTTAAATCTTACGATCTTTGAGTTTCAGTCTTGCGATCTTTGAGTTTCAATCTTTCCATCTTTGAGTTTCAATTTTGCGATCTTTGAGTTTGAATCTTGCGATCTTTGAGTTTCAATCTTGCGATCTTTGAGTTTAATTCTTGCGATCTTTGAGTTTCAATCTTGCGATCTTTGAGTTTCAATCTTGCCATCTTTGAGTTTCAATCTTGCGATCTTTGAGTTTAAATCTTGCCGATCTTTGAGTTTAAATCTTGCGATCTTTGAGTTTTAAAAAAACGCGATCTTTTTAGTTTTAAAACCCTTTCATCCCTTTTAAAATTTTAAACTGTGATCTTTGAGTTTCAATTTGCGATTATTGGGGTTTCAATTTAAACGATCTTTGGGGTTTCAAACTTTGCTTTTCTTTGATTTTTAATCTTTTCTATCTTTGAGGTTTTTAATCTTTGGGTCTTTATTTCAAAACTTGCAATCTTTGATTTTAAAACTTGCGATCTTTGATTTCAGGGCTTTTCGAAACTTTTTAGTTTCCCAAACTTTCCATCTTTGAGTTTTAATTTTTTCGATCTTTTAGTTTTAAACTTGCGATCTTTTGTTTCAATCTTTTCAAACTTTAGTTTTTAATCTTTCGATTTTTTAGTTTTAAAAATTTCATCTTAGAGTTTCCAAACTTTTCAATCTAAGGGTTTAAAACTTGCGATCTTTTAGTTTTTAATCTTGCGATATTTGAGTTTTAAACTTTTTAACTTTTGGGTTTTTAATTTTTGCGATCTTTGAGTTTTAATCTTGCGACTTTGAGTTTTAACCTGCTTTTTTGAGTTTCAAAAACCTTCCGGGTCTTTTTAGTTTTTAATTTTTGCGATCTTTGGGGCTAATTCTTTTCGTTTTTTGAAATTTTAAAAATTGCGATCTTATAGTTTTTAAAACTTGAAGGGTCTTTGAGTTTCACATGCTATTTTTTTTTTAAAAACTTGCATCCTTTTAGTTTCAATCTTTCGATATTTTAGTTTCAATCTTGCAAACTTTGAATTTTTTAAACTTGCGTCTTTTAGGTTTTTAATCTTTCGATCTTTTACAATCATTTGCGATTTTCGAGTTTCAACTTGCGATCTTTGAATTTTAATCTTGTGATCTTTTAGTTTTTAAAACTGGATTTTTGAAATTTAAATTTATGCGATCTTTTAAATTTCAAAAATTTTCTATCTTTTTATTTCAAAACTTGGATCTTTGAGTTTCCCAAACTTTCTATCTTTTAAATTTCAAACTTTCAATCTTTTAAATTTCAATCTTTCAATCTTTGGGGAAATTTAATCCCTTTCTATCTTTTTGTTTGAATCTTGCAATCTTTTAAAATTTTTTAATTCTTGCCATTTTTTTAGTGGGAAACTTTGCGATCCTTTAGTTTTTAATTTTGCGATCTTTGAAATTTCAATTTTGCCCATCTTTGAGTTTTTAAAACTTGCGATATTTTTTAGTTTTAATCAAGCATCTTTTAGTTTCAAAATTGGGTAATCTTTGAATTTAAAATTTGCATCTTTTTAGTTTAAAAACTTGCGATCTTTGATTTTCAAACTTCAATCTTTTATTTTTAAAACTTAAAGATCTTTGAGTTTTAGGCTTTCGAAATTTGAGTTTTAATCTTGCGATTTTTTTAGTTTCAATCTTGCGATTTTTTGAGTTTCAAACTTGCTATCTTTGAGTTTTTAATCTTGCTACTTTAAGTTTAAATCTTGCGATCTTTTAGTTTTAAAAACTTGCAATCTTTGATTTTAAAACCAAAGATCTTTTAGTTTTCAGTCTTGCGATCTTTGAGTTTTAATCTTGCCATCTTTGAGGGTTTTTAAATTTTTCGATCTTTGAGTTTGAAACTTGCCCATCTTTGAAATTTTAATCTTTCGATCCCTTTTAGTTTAATTTTTGGGAATCTTTGAGTTTTAAACTTGATCTTTTTAGTTTCAATCTTGCCAAACTTTTAGTTTTTTTCTTGGGGAATTGATTTTTAAAACCCGCCACTAATTTTTAAATCTTCGATCTTTGAGTTTCAATCATGCGATCTTTGAAATTTTTAATCTTTCGGGTCTTTTTGTTTCCAAAATTGCTATCTTTTAATTTTTTTAATCTTTCAATCTTCGAGTTCAATCTTGCGATCTTTGAGTTTTCCCAAACTTTCGATCTTTGAGTTTCAATCTTTCGATCTTTGAGTTTTTAATCTTGCGATCTTTGATTTTAAAACTTGCGATCCTTGAGTTTTTAATCGTTCGAAAACCCCTTTTTAGTTTTAATCTTGTGATCTTTGAGTTTCAAAACTTGCAATCTTTAAGTTTTTAATCTTGCAATCCTTTTTAGATTCAATTTTTGCTATTTTTGATTTTAATCTTTCAAACTTTGAGTTTTTTAATCTTGCCATTTTTTGAGTTCAATTTTTGGTTCGATCTTTTAGTTTCAATTTTTCGATCTTTGAGTTTTAAAACTTGCCATCTTTGAGTTTTAATCTGCGAATTGAGTTTAAACCCCCCCATCATGGTTTAAAAAACTTTCCCATCTTTGAGTTTTAAAACTGGGGATCTTGAGTTTTTAATCTTGGGGATTTTTTTAAATTTTAATCTTGCGATCTTTGAGTTTTCCCAAACGTTCGATCTTTGAGTTTCAATTTTTGCGATCTTTGAATTTCAATCTTTTTGACTTTTAGTTTTTAAAACTTGCGCCTTTTTTTTATTTTTAATCATGCGATCTTTCCCAGTTTTTAAACTTGCTATCTTTTTAAATTTTTTAATCTTGGGGTATCTTTGAGTTTAAATTTGCGTCCTTTTTAATTTTAATCTTGCAATCCCTTTTATTTTTAAAACTTACGAACTTTGAAATTTTTATCTTGCGAATTTTTTGAGTTTCAATCTTGGGCCCCTTTGAGTTTCAATTTTTCGATCTTTGAGTTTTAAACTTGCGATCTTTGAGTTTTTAATCTTTCGATCTTTGATTTTAATCGTTCGAATTTTTTTGAGTTTAAAATCTTGCGATCATTGAATTTTTAATCTTTGATTTGGTTTCAATCTGCGATTATTGAGTTTCAAACATGCGATCTTTTAGTTTTTAAACTTGCTTTTTCTTTGAGTTTCAATCTTGCTATCTCTTTTAGTTTCAATCTTTCGATCTTTTATTTTCAATTTTTGCAACTTTGATTTTAAAAACCCGCGATCTTTGAGTTTTTTGTCTTTCGATCTTTTAAGGGTTTCCAAAACTTTGGGGATCTTTGAGTTTCAATTTTTTGCGATTTTTTAATTTTAATCTTTCGAACGATTAGTTTCAAACTAGCGATCTTTTTAGTTTAAACTTGCGATTTTTTGTGGTCAAATCTTTCTATCTTTGAGTTTCAATCTTGCGATTTTTTGATTTCCCAAAATTTTTGAAACTTTTTAGTTTTAAACTTTCAATCTAAGTTTCCCCAAACTTGCGATCTTTTAGTTTTTTTAATTTTTTGCGATATTTGATTTTTAAAACTTGTGATCTTTTTGGTTTCCAAACTTGCGATTTTGAGTTTTAATCCTTTTCGATCTTTGAGTTTTTAATTTCCGCATTCCTTTTAGTTTCAATCCTTCCCATCTTTGAGTTTCAATCTTGCGATCTTTGGGTCTAATTTTTTTGCGATCTTTGATTTTCAACTTTCGAAACTTTTTTTTTCAATCTGGGGATCTTTGAGTTTTCAAACTTCTATTTTTAGTTTAAAACTTGCGATATTTGAGTTTTAAAACTTGGGGATCTTTGAGTTTCAATCTTTCATCTTTGAGTTTTTAATCTTTCGATCTTTTTAGTTTCAATCTTGCGATCCCTTTTTTGTTTCAATCATGCGATCTTTTAGTTTTTAATCTTGCGATCTTTGAAAATTTTAATCCCTTTTGATTTGAGTTTCAATTTTGCATTTTTTAGTTTCAAACATTTCGATCTTTAAGTTTCAAAATTTCTATCTTTTAGTTTTAAACTTGCGATATTTGAGTTTCAATCTTGCTATCTTTGGGTTTTTAAAACTTGCGATCTTTGAGTTTCAATCTTGGGGAAACTTTGAGTTTCAAAACGTTCGATCTTTTTAGTTTTCAATCTTGCGATCTTTGAATTTCAACTTGTGATCTTTGATTTAAATCTTGCGATTTTTTTAGTTTCAATCATGCGATCTTTGAGTTTCAAACTTGGGTTTTCTTTGAGTTTCAATCTTGCTATCTTTGAGTTTTTAATTTTTGCATCTTTTTAGATCAATCTTTTCAATCTTTATTTTAAAAACTTGCGATCTTTTAGTTTCAAATCCCTTTCGAAACTTTGAGTTTTCCCCCCTTTCCCTCTTTTAGTTTTCAATTTTTTTCGATCTTTGAGTTTAAACTTGCGATCTTGTGGTTCAAATCTTGCTTCTTTGAGTTTAATTTTTGTGATTTTGAGTTTCAAAACTTGGCCCATCCTTTAGTTTTCAAACTTGCAATCTAAGTTCAATCTTTCGACTTTGAGTTTTAATCTTGCGATATTTTTAGGTTTTTTTCTTTTGGGCTTTTTGGTTTCAATCTTCGATCTTGAGTTTTTAAAACTTGGGGGATCCTTTTAGGGTTTTAATCCTCATTCTTTTTATTTTAAAAACCTTTTTATCTTTGATTTTAACAATCTTGCGAAACTTTTGGGGCCCAATTCTTTCGATCTTTGATTTTCAATCTTGCGATTTTTTTTAGTTTTAATCTTTAGATCTTTGAGTTTTAAAACTTGCTATTTTTTAGCTTAAATTTGCGATCTTTTAGTTTTAATCTTGCGATCTTTGAGTTTTTTAATCTTCGATCTTTGAGTTTTAATCTTCGATCTTTGATTTTCCCAAACAAAGCGGGTCTTTGAGTTTCCAAACTTGCATCCCTTTTAATTTCAATCTTGTGATCTTTGAGTTTTCCAAAAATGGGGATTTTTGAGTTTTTAATCATTTCGATCTTTAAGTTTCAAAAAATTTTTGGCTTTCTTTGGTTTTTAATCTTGCGATCTTTTAGTTTCAATCTTGCTATCTTTAAGTTTCCCCAAACTTGGGAATCTTTAAGTTTCAATCTTTTCAAAACTTTGAGATTCAAACTTGCTATCTTTTTGTTTGAATCTTGCAATCTTTAAGTTTTCCCAAACTTGGGCCCTTTTTTTAGTGTTAATCTTGCGAAAACCTTTAGTTTAAAAATTTTGCCCAAACTTTAGTTTTTAATCTTTTCGATCTTTTAGTTTCAATCTTGCGATATTTTTAGTTTAATCTTGGGGATCTTTGAGTTTTTAATCGTTCCCAAACTTGAGTTTCAAAACTTGGGTCTTTTAATTTCCAAAACTTGTGAAACTTTTAGTTTCAATCTTTTTGGGTTTTTTAGTTTCCCAAACAAGCGATCTTTGAAATTTCAAACTTTCTTTTCTTTTGAATTTAAATCTTTCTATCTTTAGTTTAAACTTGCGATCTTTGAGTTTTTAATCTTGCAATTTTTTGATTTTTTAAAACCCAAAGATCTTTGAGTTTCAGTCTTGCGACTTTGGGGGGGGTTTTTAACTTGCGATTTTTTTAGTTTTAATCTTTCGATCTTTTGTTTCCAAAATTTCTATCTTTGGAAGTTTTTTTAAATCTTTTCGATTTTTTGAAATTTCAAAACTTGCAACTTTGATTTTTAAAACTTAAAGATCTTTGAGTTTTTAGTCTTTCATCCCTTTTAGTTTTCCAAACTTTCCATCTTGAGTTTTTTAATTTTGCGACCCTTTTAGTTTGGGAAACTTGGGGTCTTTGAGTTTTTAAAACCCTTTCGATCTTTGAGTTTAATTTCTTTCGATCTTTTAGTTTCCCAAACTTGGGGATCTTTGAATTTTAAACTTTCCATCTTTTTAAGGGTTTTTAAACTTGCGAAAATTTATTTAAATCTTGCCAAACTATGAGTTTAAAAACTTTGTGATCTTTGAGTTTCCCAAACATGGGGATCTTTGAGTTTTAATCTTGCGATCCTTTAGTTTCAAACTTGCCCATCTTTTAAAATTTTAAAACTTGCAATCTTCGAGTTTCAATCTTGCGCTTTGGTTTCAAAACTTGGGGATCTTTTAGTTTCAATCTTGGGGATCTTTTAGATTTAATCTTTCGACTTTTAGTTTCAAAACTTGCGACCCCCCCCCCCCCCCCCCCCCCCCCCCCCCCCCCCCCCCCCCCCCCCCCCCCCCCCTTTTTTTTTTTTTTTTTTTTTTTTTTTTTTTTTTTTTTTTTTTTTTTTTTTTTTTTTTTTTTTTTTTTTTTTTTTTTTTTTTTTTTTTTTTTTTTTTTTTTTTTTTTTTTTTTTTTTTTTTTTTTTTTTTTTTTTTTTTTTTTTTTTTTTTTTTTAGTTTCAATCATGCGATCTTTGAGTTTCAAACTTGCTATCTTTAATTCAATCTTGCTATCTTTGAGTTTAATTTGCGATCTTTGATTTCAATCTTGCAATCTTTGATTTTAAATCTTACGATCTTTGAGTTTCAGTCTTGCGATCTTTGAGTTTCAATCTTGCCATCTTTGAGTTTCAAATTTGCGATCTTTGAGTTTTAAACTTGCGATCTTTGAGTTTCAATCTTGCGATCTTTGAGTTTTAATCGTTCGATCTTTGAGTTTCAATCTTGCGATCTTTGAATTTCAATCTTGTGATCTTTGAGTTTCAATCTTGCGATTATTGAGTTTCAATCATGCGATCTTTGAGTTTCAAACTTGCTATCTTTGAGTTTCAATCTTGCTATCTTTGAGTTTCAATCTTGCGATCTTTGAGTTTCAATCTTGCAATTTTTGATTTTTAATCTTGCGATCTTTGAGTTTCAGTCTTGCGATCTTTGAGTTTCAATCTTGCCATCTTTGAGTTTCAATTTTGCAATCTTTGAGTTTTAAACTTGCAATCTTGTGGTTCAATCTTGCTATCTTTGAGTTTCAATCTTGCGATTTTTGAGTTTCAATCTTGCGATCTTTGAGTTTCAATCTTGCAATCTAAGTTTCAATCTTGCGATCTTTGAGTTTTAATCTTGCGATATTTGAGTTTTAACCTTGTAATCTTTTGGTTTCAATCTTGCGATCTTTGAGTTTAATCTTGCGATCTTTGAGTTTTAATCCTGCATTCTTTGAGTTTCAATCCTTCGATCTTTGAGTTTCAATCTTGCGATCTTTGGGTCTAATTCTTGCGATCTTTGATTTTCAATCTTGCGATCTTTTAGTTTCAATCTTGAGATCTTTGAGTTTCAATCTTGCTATTTTTTAGTTTAAATCTTGCGATCTTTGAGTTTCAATCTTGCGATCTTGAGTTTCAATCTTGCGATCTTTGAGTTTCAATCTTGCGATCTTTGAGTTTCAATCTTGCGATCTTTGAGTTTCAATCATGCGATCTTTGAGTTTCAATCTTGCGATCTTTGAATTTCAATCTTGTGATCTTTGAGTTTCAATTCTGCGATTTTTGAGTTTCAATCATGCGATCTTTAAGTTTCAAACTTGCTGTCTTTGAGTTTCAATCTTACGATCTTTGAGTTTCAATCTTGCTATCTTTAAGTTTCAATCTTGCAATCTTTAAGTTTCAATCTTGCAATCTTTGAGATTCAATCTTGCTATCTTTGAGTTTGAATCTTGCAATATTTAAGTTTCAATCTTGCCATTTTTGAGTGTTAATCTTGCGATCCTTTAGTTTCAATTAGGCGATCTTTGAGTTTCAATCTTGCGATCTTTGAGTTTCAATCTTGCGATATTTGAGTTTCAATCTTGCGATCTTTGAGTTTCAATCGTTCGATCTTTGAGTTTCAATCTTGCGATCTTTGAATTTCAATCTTGTGATCTTTGAGTTTCAATCTTGCGATTTTTGAGTTTCAATCATGCGATCTTTGAGTTTCAATCTCTTTCCGACTTTGAGTTTTATCTTGCCCTTTTTGAGTTTTTTAAACTTTCGAATTGAATTTAAATCTGCCCTCTATGAGTTTAAATCTTGCGATCTTTATTTCAATCATGCGATCTTTGAGTTTCAATCTTGCGATCTTTTAGTTTCAAACTTGCTATCTTTTTAATTTTAACTTGCAATCTTCGAGTTTCAATCTTGCGATCTTTTAGTTTCAATCTTGCGATCTTTTTAGTTTTCATCTTGTGACTTTTTAGATTCAATCTTTCGATCTTTGAGTTTTAAACTTTCGATCTTTGATTTCAACTTGCGATCTTTTAGATTTAATCTTGCTATCTTAAGTTTTTTAATCTTGCGATCTTTGAGTTCAATCTTTCATCTTTGAGTTTCAATCTTGCATCTTTGAGTTTTAATCTTGCGATCTTTGAGTTTCAATCATGCAATCTTGAGTTTCATTCTTGCGATCTTTGAGTTTTCAATCTTGCGATCTTTGAGTTTCAAATCTTGCCATTTTTGAGTTTCAATCTTGCGATCTTTGAGTTTAAATCTTGCTATCTTTGAGTTTAAATCTTGCGATCTTTGAGTTTCAATCTTGCGATCTTAGAGTTTCAATCTTGCGATCCTTTAAGTTTCAATCTTGCTGATCTTTGAGTTTCAATCGTTTCGATCTTTGAGTTTCAATCTTGCGATCTTTGAATTTCAATCTTTTGATCTTTGAGTTTCAATCTTGCGCTTTTTGAGTTTCAATAATGCGATCTTCGAGTTTCAAACTTGCTATCTTTAAGTTTCAATCTTGCTATCTTTGAGTTTAAATATTGCAATCTTTGAGATTCAATCTTGCAATCTTTGATTTTAAATCTTACGATCTTTGAGTTTCAGTCTTGCGATCTTTGAGTTTCAATCTTGCCATCTTTGAGTTTCAATTTGCGAAATTTTTTCTTTCTTTTAGTTTAAAACTTTTGGCGATCTTTTAGTTTTAATCTTTCGATCTTTGAAATTTTAAATCTTGCCCGGATCTTTTTTTTAGTTTCAATCTTGCGATCTTTGAGTTTTAATTTTTTTTTTTTTTGCGGGAAAACTTTGAAAATTTAAAAACTTTCGATCTTTTAGTTTTTAATCATCGATCTTTAGTTTCAATCTTGCGATCTTTTTGTTTTAAACTTGCTATCTTTTAATTTCAATCTTGCAATCTTCGAGTTTTCAATCTTGCGACTTTTAGTTTCAACTTGCGATTTTTGAGTTTTTAATCAGCGATCTTTTTAGTTTCAAAATTTCTATCTTTGATTTCAATCTTGCTATCTTTAGTTCAAACTTTCGATCTTTGAGTTTCAATCTTTCAATCTTTTATTTTTAAAACTTGCGATCTTTGATTTCAGTCTTGCGACTTTGAGTTTTAATCTTTCCATCTTTGATTTCAATTTGCGACTTTGAGTTTTAAAATTGCAATCTTGTGTTCAATCTTGCTATCTTTTTGTTTCAATCTTGCGATTTTGATTTTAATCTTGCGATCTTTTATTTCAATCTTTCAATCTAAGTTTTCAATCTTGCGATCTTTGAGTTTTTAATCTTGCGATATTTGAGTTTTAAACTTGCGGTCTTTGAGTTTTAATCCTGCATTCTTTGAGTTTCAATCCTTCGATCTTTGGTTTCAATCTGCGATTTTGGGTCAATTCTTGCGATCTTTGATTTTTAAATTTTCGACTTTTTGTTTCAATCTTGGGAAACTTTGGTTTCAATCTTGCCCATTTTTTTAGTTTAAATCTTGCGATCTTTGAGTTTCAATCTTGCGTCTTTTAGTTTCAATCTGGATTTTTTTAGTTTCAATCTTTCGATCTTGAGTTTTAATCTTGCGATCTTTGAGTTTTCAATCATGCGATCTTTTGGTTTCAATCTTGCGATCTTTGAATTTCAATCTTGTGTCTTTGAGTTTTTAATTCGCATTTTTTATTTCAAACATGCGATCTTTAAGTTTTAAACTTGCTGTCTTGAGTTTTTTAATCTTTCGATCTTTTAGTTTAATCTTGCTATCTTTAAGTTTCAAACTTTCAATCTTAAGTTTTTAATCTTTCAATCTTTGAGATTCAATCTTGCTATCTTTTAGTTTGAATCTTTCAATATTTAAATTTTAACTTTCCATTTTTGAGTGTTAATCTTTCATCCTTTAGTTTCAAATTTGGCTCTTGAGTTTAAAACTTGCGATCTTTGATTTCAATCTTTCGATATTTGAGTTTCAATCTTGCGATCTTTGAGTTTCAAACGTTCGATCTTTTAGTTTCAATCTTGCGAAAAACTTTTTTGGAAAAATTTCAATTTTTTGGTTTTATTTCTTTTTATTTAATCTTGCATTTGAGTTTAATCTGCGACTTTGATTTTAAACTTGCATCTTTTATTTAAATCTTCATCTTTGAGTTTAAAAATTGCGATCTTTTAGTTTAATCTTCAATTTATTTTTAAACTCATCTTTTAGTTTTCATCTTTTCGATCTTTTTAGTTAAATCTTTCATCTTTAGTTTTACTTTTCACTTTAGTTTAACTTGCATCTTTGGTTTTATCTTGCATCTTTTAGTTTAAACTTGCATTTTTTGTTTTAACTTGCGTCTTTAGGTTTTAACTTTCGATCTTTGAGTTTAATCTTGCGATTTTGAGTTTTTAATCTTCGATCTTTTAGTTTTATCTTTCATCTTTGATTTCAATCTTCATCTTTAGTTTCAATCTTCATTTTGGGGTTAAACTTGCACTTTGATTTAATCTTGCATCTTTAGTTTTAATCTTTAAATTTTTGGTTCAAAACTTTATTTTTATTTAAAATTTTCATCTTTAGTTTCAATCTTGCATTTTGAGTTTCAATCTTGCGATCTTTAGTTTTTAATTTTGCGATCTTTGAGTTTCAATCTTTCGATCTTTGAGTTTCAATTGGGTCTTTGAGTTTCAAACTTCGATCTTTTAATTTCAAACTTGGATCTTTGATTTCAATTTTCGATTTTTTTAGTTTCAATCTGCGATCTTTAATTTCAAATTGTTCTTTTAGTTTCAATCTTCTTTTTGAGTTTCCCAAACTGCATCTTTAATTTCAAAATTTCATCTTTAGTTTTAACTTGCATCTTTGATTTAATCTTTCATCTTTAGTTTAATCTGCATTTTAGTTTTAATCTTTTCCATCTTTGAGTTTAAAATTTTTTTTGCATCTTTGAGTTTTTATCTTGGATCTTTGAGTTTCAATCTTTCATTTTGATTTTTAAATTTTCAATTTTTAGTTTAAATTTGCCCAAACTTTGGAGTTTTTAAAACTTGGATCTTTGGAAGCTTTTTTTTCAATCGGACTTTTGATTTAAATTTTTCATCTTTTAATTAAATTTTTTCCTTTTTTTTCTTATCTTTGAGTTTAATTTTTTTGCCAAAACTTTGATTTTTTTCAAATCTTCATTTTTAAAATTTCAATCTTGCATCTTTTAGTTTAAAATTTTCGATCTTTGAGTTTTCAATCTTGCCCGGAATCTTTTGGTTTAATCTTGCATTTTAGTTTAATTTTGCGATCTTTAGTTTAAAATTCATCTTTGATTTCAAAATTTTTGTTTTTCGATCTTTGAGTTCAATCTGCCGAACTTTAGTTTCAATCTTTTTTTTCGAACTTTAGTTTAATCTTGCATCTTTGAGTTTTAATCTTGCATCTTGAGTTTAACTTCTTTTAGTTTTTCTTGCCATTTTTGAGTTTATTTTTTCATCTTTGAGTTTCAATTTGCGATCTTTGATTTCAATCTTCATCTTTTAGTTTATCTTGCGATCTTTTAGTTTCAATCGCGATCTTTTAGTTTCAATCTTGGTCTTTAGTTTTTTAAAATTGGTTTTTTTCTTTTTTTTTTCAAACTTTTTGGAAATTTTATTTTGAGTTTCAATCTGCATCTTTGAGTTTCAATTTGCATCTTGAGTTTCAAACTTTTAAACTTTTATTTTTAAACTTTGCGATTTGAGTTTAACTTTCGATCTTTAGTTTTTAATCTTGCACTTTGGTTTAATTTTGCATCTTTAGTTTCAATCTTGCATCTTTTGTTTCAATCTTCATCTTTGAGTTTAATCTTTCGATTTTGAGTTTTAACTGGGATCTTTTGGTTTTTAAATTTTGGGTTTTGATTCAATTTCATTTTGGCAATTTTCCCTTTTGGGTTTAACCCAAAAAGGCTAGCTTTTGATTTCAATCTTTCATCTTTGATTTCAATTTGGATCTTTGAGTTTCACTCTTTTTGCCAATCTTTATTTAAACTTGCGTCTTTTGGTTTTAACTTCGATTTGGTTTCAAACTTTGGCTATCTTTTTTCAATTTGCACTTTAAATTTAATCTTGGGGATCTTTTTAGTTTTAATCTTTCACTTTAGTTTAATCTTTCAAATTTTTTTAAATTTTAGATTTAATTTGCGATTTTAGTTTAAATTTGGATCTTTTTTTTCAATTTTGCACTTTGAGTTTAATCTTTCGATTTTAGTTTCAATCCTGCATCTTGGTTCAATCTTCGATCTTTAGTTTTTAAACTGCATCTTTGATTTCAATCTTGGGATCTTGATTCAATCTTGGATTTTGATTTTTAATCTGCATTTTTGATTTCAATTTATTTTGGGAAAAACTTAAGTTTAACTTCGTCTTGAGTTTCAATCTTCATCTTTTATTTAATCTTCACTTTTAAAATTTTAATCTTTCATCTTTTTGTTTCAAACTTGCAAACTTTTAGTTTTTAATTTTCATCTTTGAGTTTAACTTTCAAATTTTGTTTAATCTGATTTTTGGGTTTAATCTTTTCGATCTTTAGTTTAAAAGCATCTTTATTTCAATCTTTCATCTTTTAGTTTAAACTTGCGATTTGAGTTTAATCTTGATCTTTGGTTTAAAATTTCATCTTGAGTTTTAAACTTGCATCTTTTATTTTAATCTTTTATCTTTAGTTTTAATTTGCGATTTTTGGTTTCAAATTTTCGATCTTTGATTTCAACTTGCTAAAATTTTTGGGGAATTTAAAAACTTTCTTTCTTGAGTTTTAAATCTTTTTTTTTTGGGGGATCTTTGAGTTTCAAACTTGCAAACTTTAGTTTAAAACTTCATTTTTTTTGAGTTTTTTCTTTTTTTGCATCTTGAGTTTTCAATCTTGCCCAATCTTTTTGAGTTTCAATTTGCGAATTTTTTAGTTTAACTGGATCTTTTTTCAACTTGCTTTTTTGAGTTTCAATCTTGCGATCTTTGAGTTTTAATCTTGCATCTTTTTTTTAAAATTTTTTTAATTTCTTTGGCCGGGATCTTTGAGTTTTAATCTTTTTTGGCAAATTATTTTGATTTTAAATTTGGGGATCTTTGGTTTAATCTTGCGATTTTGAGTTTCAAACTTGCATCTTTGAGTTTAATCTTGATCTTTAGTTTCATCTGCGATCTTTGATTTTTAATCTTTGGGCTTTGAGTTTCAAACTGGGGATTTTGATTTTTTTCTTGCATTTTTAGTTTTTCATCTTTTTTTTTCGATCTTTGAGTTTAATCTTGCGATCTTTGATTTTCTCAATCGTTTTTTATCTTTGAGTTTTAATCTTGCAAACTTTGAGTTTCAATCTTGCCATTTTAGTTTCAATTTGCATCTTTGAGTTTTTACTTTTGTATCTTTTGAGTTTAATCTGCACTTTGGTTTCAATCTTGCCATTTTTTTGGGGAGTTTAATCTTGCGATTTTGAGTTTAATTTTGGGTCTTTTGGGTTTTAACTTTCGATCTTTAGTTTTAATCTTGCATCTTTGAGTTTAATCTTGCATCTTTTTTTCAATCTTGCATCTTTTAGTTTAATTTTCGATTTTTTTTTAATCTGCCCGAATTTTTTTGGAATTTCAATCTTGGATCTTTGATTTTAATCTTGCATTTTTTAAATTTATCATTTATTTTCGATCTTTGATTTTTAACTTGCATCATTTTTTGATTTTTTCAAACTTTTATCTTTGGTTTAATCTTTCATTTTGAGTTTCAAACTGCATTTTGAGTTTTAATCTTTCGATCTTGAGTTTAATTTGCATCTTTAGTTTCAAACTTGCGACTTTATTTTTAATCTTGCATCTTTAGTTTTAATCTTTCATTTTTAGTTTTTAAATTTTCATCTTTGAGTTTTTTTTGATTTTGGTTTCAATCTTGCGATCTTTTAATTTAACTTTTAAACTTTGAGTTTTTTAATCTTTCATTTTTGAGTTTAATCGCATCTTTGAGTTTCAAACTTGCATTTGATTTTAATCTTCACTTTGAGTTTAAATTTTTGGGTTTTTGGTTTCAATCTGCATCTTTGATTTCAATTTGCGATCTTTGAGTTTATTTTTGCGATCTTTGAGTTTAATCTTGCACTTTTGTTTCAAATTTCACTTTTAGTTTTTTAAACTTGCGAATTTTTAAATTTTTTTTTAATTTTGGATCTTTGAGTTTAATCTTGCGATCTTTGATTCAATCTGCATCTTGAGTTTTTAATCTTCATTTTTAGTTTAATCTTTACTTTTGGGTTTTTTTTGCATTTTTATTTTCCCAAACTTGCGATCTTTAATTTCAATTTTCCAACTTTATTTTTGTTTAAAAATTGCGATCTTTGAGTTTCAATCTTTCGATCTTGAGTTTAATCTTGCGATCTTTGAGTTTCAAATTTTGATCTTTGAGTTTTTAAATCTTTGTTTAAATTTTTTTGAGTTTAATCTTGCATTTTATTTTAATCTTGGAACTTTGAGTTTCAATCTTTCGATCTTTGAGTTTCAATTTTTCTTGCATCTTTTAAAAAGGGTTCAATCTTTTTTGGGGGTCCTTAGATTTCAAAATCTTGACAATTTTTTTTGATTTCAATCTTTCGATCTTTGAGTTTAAACTTGGATCTTTGAGTTTAATCTTTTATTTTTGGGTTTCAATCTTCGATCTTTATTTTAAAAAAAATTTCATCTTTAGTTTCAATCCTCATCTTTGAGTTTTTAAACTTGCTCTTGAGTTTTAATCTTTTCAATTTTTATTTTTTAAATTTTGCATCTTTGATTTTTCTTGGGGTCTTTGGTTCAATCTTGCATCTTTTATTTCATTTTGCAACTTTGAGTTTTAACTTTCACTTTTAGTTTAATCTTTCAATCTAAATTTCAAACTTGCATTTTGAGTTTAACTTGCGAAATTTGAGTTTTTTAAAATTGATCTTTGGTTTCAATTTTTGCGATCTTTTAGTTTCAAACTTGCGACTTTGATTTTCAATCCTGCATCTTTTAGTTTTAACCCTTCGATCTTTGAGTTTCAATTTGGGTCTTTGGGTTCATTTTTGCGATCTTTGTTTCAATCTTGCGATCTTTAGTTTTAAACTTGCATCTTTGAGTTTCAATCTTGCATTTTTTAGTTTAAACTTGCGAATTTTTGTTAAAACTTGATCTTGAGTTAAATTTTTCATCTTTGATTTCAAACTTTCGATCTTTTTAATTTCAATCTTGCATCTTTAGTTTAATTTGCGATCTTTGATTTCAATCTTTTCGATCTTTGATTTTTAAACTTTCATCTTTGTTTCAACTTTCATCTTTTTATTTCAAACTTGCGATCTTGAGTTTAATTTCGACTTTAGTTTCAATCTTGGGGATCTTTTAATTTCAATCTTGTACTTTGAGTTTCATCTTTCGATTTTTTAGTTTCAATCTCATCTTTGAGTTTTTAAACTTGCATCTTTGATTCAATCTGCTATCTTGATTTCAATCTGCGACTTTTATTTTTAAACTGCGATCTTTAGTTTCAATCTTTTCGATCTTTGAGTTTTAATTTTTTGCGATCTTTGAGTTTAATCTTGGATTTGGTTTCAATCTTTTATCTTGAGTTTAAAAAAAGGGAATTGAGTTTAAAAAATTTTCCCATCTTTGAGTTTTATTTTTGGACTTTTAGTTTCAATCTTGCATCTTTGAAATTTAATCTTCAATCTTTTAGTTTTAAACTTGCATCTTTGGTTTAATTTGCAAACTTTTAGTTTCAATTTGCATTTTTAGTTTAATCTTGCGACTTTGAGTTTTTAATTTCATCTTAGTTTCAATCTTTCGATCTTTGAGTTTTTAATCTTGCGATTTTGAGTTTAACTTGGATCTTTGGGTTTTTTTTTTTGCGACTTTAGTTTCAAAATTTTTGATCTTTTATTTTTAATCGCATCTTTAAGTTTCAATCTTCGATCTTTGAGTTTAATTTTTGGATCTTTGGGGTTTTTAATCTTGCCATTTTGATTTTAATCTTCGAATTGGGTTTAAACTTCCCCTTTTTAGTTTATTTTTTCATTTTTAGTTTCAATCTTGCGATCTTTTAATTCAAACTTGCCACTTGAGTTAAAAACTTGCGACTTTTAGTTTCAATCTTCGATCTTTGATTTCAATCTTCGATCTTTTAGTTTCAAACTTGCATCTTTTTAATTTCAATCTTTTATCTTGAGTTTCAATCTTGCGATTTTTGAGTTTCAAACTTTCGATCTTTGAGTTTTAATCTTGTGAAACTTTGATTTTTAATCTTGCAATTTAGTTTAATCTGCATCTTTAGTTTTAATCTTTGGGTCTTTGAGTTTCAATCTTTTTTAACTTTTGTTTAAAACTTGCATCTTTGAGTTTCAAAACTTGCAATTTTTTAGTTTTTTAAACTGCGATCTTTGATTTTTTTTTTGCATCTTTGAGTTTTTAATCCCTTTTGTTTTTGGTTTAATCATCGGATCTTTTAGTTTAAAAACTTGCATTTTGAGTTTCAATCCGCATCTTTGAGTTTCAACTGCATCTTTGAGTTTTCAATCTTGCAAACTTTTATTTTAAATCTTTATCTTTGATTTTAAACTTGCATCTTTTGGGTTTTAAACTCACTTTGAGTTTCAATTTGCGATTTTGAGTTTCAATTTGCATCTTTTGTTTCAATTGCGACTTTAGTTTTAAACTTGCGATAAATTTTTTTAGTTTAAAAATTTTGGGGTTTTTTGGTTTCAATTTGCATCTTTGAGTTTCAATCTTGCATCCTTTTAAATTTTAATCCTGCATTTTTTGATTTAATCCCTTCGATTTTGATATCTTGCTATCTTTAAGTTTCAATCTTGCGATCTTTGAGTTTCAATCTTGCGATCTTTGAGTTTCAATCTTGCGATCTTTGAGTTTATATCTTGCTATCTTTAAGTTTCAATCTTGCGATCTTTGAGTTTCAATCTTGCGATCTTTGAGTTTCAATCTTGCGATCTTTGAGTTTCAATCTTGCGATCTTTGAGTTTTAATCTTGCGATCTTTGAGTTTCAATCTTGCGATCTTTGAGTTTCAATCGTTCGATCTTTGAGTTTTGATCTTGCGATCTTTGAGTTTCAATCTTGCAATCTTTAAGTTTCAATCTTGCAATCTTTGAGATTCAATCTTGCTATCTTCGAGTTTGAATCTTGCAATCTTTGAGTTTCATTCTTGCCATTTTTGAGTTTCAATCTTGCGATCTTTGAGTTTCAATTTTGCGATCTTTGAGTTTCAATCTTGCGATCTTTGAGTTTCAATCTTGCGATCTTTGAGTTTCAATCTTGCGATCTTTGAGTTTCAATCTT
>JAQJVL010003657.1:0-57017 GCA_035578905.1 Stictocephala bisonia | reverse complement strand
TTACAGCCCAAAAATTTTTCATCCGCAACTGCAAGTATTTTTTCTGAAACAAAATAACTGTTGGCCTATTACTACATATTTAGTATCAACATATTACAGAGAGCAGACGCAAAGCTATGTACTGGATGATATCTGTATATGCACTGTTTACTGTATGCCGAGTAATATACTGCGGAAAAGCTCAAACAACTTTCCTCCTGTGCGTTTTTGCTTAGGTAAAACTTCCTTTGTACACAATTGCATCAAAGATTTTATTGACTATGATTGTACCGTACCCTAAGGTTTGGATATTGTTGATAATGTCGTCCAATTCTTCTTACTTGGATACTCGATCATCTTCCCAATCGAGTAAAAAAAAAACTGTTTTCTTTAACCCCTTTAATTAGCTTACTTACCTACAATTTTAGTGGGAAGTAAAAGAAACTTGTGAATTCGTCGGTTGATGCAGTTAAATAACAAAATAAAGATATTTTTTGCTAGGAAAAAAGTAAAATAAAAATAAGAATTTCTGGTTGGTTTTTATGTGTATGAAAAAATTAAACGGTACATAAAATCTCTTCCTTTTTGTAGTTTCAATTAAGTTGTGCTGACACAATCTATTTAGAACAGTGAACGTGTTCTTGTATTTATTTACTTCGACCGTTATAAATGGGGAACCATGCGGGGGAAGTAGGAGCTGGAGATCTGAAGTGGAAATGGTACCCGGAGTACCCTGTGTCCTCTGGATGGAGCATCATTAGCCCAAGTGGCGGAACGTGTTCCAAGAAAGAGCTTGTTATCCGCTGCAATGGCTGTGGCAAGAAGGTGTGCCGTGGCGCGTGCGGTTCAGGTAACACTAGGCATAATGGAGGTAAGTGAATACGAAAGCCAAGCTGGACACGCCTCTAAAATGATAAATGTTATATTACAACGACGTTATGTTGTTAAATAACTTAATGCATTTTTTGTTTCAGGTAGGTGAAAATGTTAGCGGTTTTCGGTAAGTGGAGTTTTCGAATGACATTTAATGCTATTCTTGATAAATAGGCATGGAATGGCTAACCAAGCAGGTGATGTGACAATACTGTGTACGTGGGTGGGGGGGTCCTTCTCAATTTGTTGGCCTCAGCTATCTGACTCTGTACTATATATATATATATATATATATATAAATATATATATATATATAATATATATATATATATATATATAAGAAGCAAACCTTATACTGTACGTTGTGTAAACATTCTTAATGTATGTGAGTAGGTAGTTATTGTGAGAACAACAAGATTGTACATGAATACTAAGTCAATGTAAAAATAAAGAAGTCTACCCTTAGTCTAAGAAAAAAAAAACCTTTGAATAGTACGTGAATGTGCCACAAGGGCTGTTCAGCGAAAACTGTACATTTATAGTTTGATATTTGGTATTCCATATTTCTTCCCTTGATATAAAATTTAATTTCTAATAGTAGCCAATATTAATTCTCCGCTAAGTTGTACTTTTGCCTTTTGAACGGACGGCATGATGGAATTGGAGAGTCCGCATCGCTGGTAACGACTTCGACCCACAAATGACAGGTGTTGTCTCACGATCATACCTGTTTAAAAACCAACGGAGCCCTGTATTTGAAGCACAGTAAATGTAGTAACCTAATAAACTTATGAGTTTAAAAATACGTGGATTTCAGATTATAGCCATACATTATTTACTAGAGCTATTTAAGTTTTGATATTTTTGAACTTAAGTTTTTAAAACTTGGGAAACAAAATGTTTTGTATCGATTTCATCATGAAATTAAAACCTTCGAATTTAAACGATTATAATTTCCAAACGTATTTTAAGAATATTACTTACAACATTTAAAAAAATGCTGAAAAATATTATATTTGTTTGTTTATTTTTTATTTAACCCAATTTTAATTTTTTTCTGACACATAGCCAAATAATAGTTGAAATAATGAACATTTGTTTTCTGTTGAAGCCGTATTTGGAAGCAAGTGAGGAATACAATGTTATACGTTATAACCATTTTATTTTCCTAGGCTACAATTTCAGTATCCCGACAATTACTAAGTTTGTAGGTATTTTTTAAGCAAAATAACGTTCGCCCTACTATCTAATATTTAATGGCTTGTTTTACCGATTAAGCGAAAAGCTATGAACTGGACGGTGTCTGTGTTATGTGTAATATGCCGGGTAATGTCTAGCGGAATATCACAAACACCATAGCTCCTGTCTTCACGTATAGCGAGACCATTGAAACTGCGTTCTTGACATCACAACAAAACCATTGCATTTATTCCAGCACTACGTACGTGTCAGTCCACCGTCGTACTGACTCACTATTTAGTGTGAGTAAGGGGGGGTCTGGCAACTCACATACTAGCTAAGTAGCACATACTCTGGAACTAGTTTTTAAATGAAAGTACGTTTAATTTAAACATTTTCTGACTGACAACCTTGACTCAACAAAGTCACCATTCTGAGTTTTAAAGAAAACATTTATTAGGGGAAAAACTGGGCTTAGAGATCACATTAAGAGTCTGCATGGAGTCGCCATTTCTTACTGCCATGAGAGCGATGTTAAAAGTACTACAGCGCTGTGACGTAACTAGTTGAGGAAAATTATAATGTTTACATCGTTTGAAAGAGCGTAGATGTGACTAGTGGATTCACGTTTTATTTTATCTACTGTTGATCATTTATATTTTCATAAAAATTATAAACTAATTAACATTACGAATCGATGTTTGTTATAGTTAACAATTAGATTTACTAGTAACTTAACGCTATTTAAAACTATGTAAAAATAATAATTTTCTTACAGATCATTGAGTCACCATGCAGTACCGAATTTAACATTGCTTAAGGGATTTAAATCCAATATTGGTGACTAATAACTGCTGACTCTTAAGTGGTCAATTGTTCGACTAACTGACAAATTTATTAACTATAATTTATTTTAAATACACTAAATGCATTTTACACTTTTTGAATCTTCAAGTAAATCGTTGTTTTTCATCGGTTTCGATATTGAGTTTATGCATATGTTTTTGTTATTGATCATATTGCAGAATTTCAAGCCGTTGAATATAAAATAAATGAGGAATTTCACTTTAGTGAACTTTAAGTAATTAATGAAGGATATTGTCGTCTACCACTGAGTTCAGGATTAGCAGGAACGTGGGGATAGCGATCCCCGCCACTTGAGACTGTCCCTGTAGAATGGTAACGAAGTGAGGGAGACTCCCCTTTCCCACTTGGACTTAAGTCGCTGGGGACGGCTTGAGGGCTCGTCTCACATACGGATGACAGGCTCAGAAACACGCGTGTTGTAAACTGCTTACACAACAATGGTAACGATATCACTAATAAGTTACGCGATTTGAGGTATTTGAACAGTTTACTCCAATTTTCAACGTGTTTATTACGAAAATTTATTTTCGGTCGTTGACTAATTATTTTATAACAAACATTGTAAATGCTACTTCAAATATTGGGAATTTTATAAGAGAAGACAGGTAATGGGATAGAGTTGTTACAGTTAATTCTGAAGTGTCAGTTTTAATTTACATTTTTAATCCTACCATAACTCGCTAACTTTCGTAGGCTACCAATTAATTTAGGAATCATCAGAATCGATCAACTTTGACGCTGCGAGTTGCCTTTCAGTGTCACTGGGTGACACTAATGTTCTGGTTTAAGATTTCCACTGCAAAGCAATAAAACACTGTGGGTTAATTCATTGAAACTCGAACAAATAGGCTTTAATTGGTTATTCTATTTATTTACGAAACCCTATTCGTATACTGGCTAATCAGTTGCGTTTTTTACGGATTTGTTTTGAATTAATAGTTAATTAATTTTACTATCGGAAGCGAAAAACCATTCAAATAAATTGGATATGAATCTTATTTTATTTATTTGTACCTAAAATTAAAGCGCGAATATTTGAATTTGTAATACACAGTTTAAAAAACGCTTTCGAGGGCAAATAGTTCAACCTTGTACTGTGACAAAGCGTAAGCTTTCATCAATGGCGATTTTCTCTCCCTCGCCATTTTTCTCGCGAGACTTATCGGCGCTCCACTCAAGAACCAAAGCGCCAACAGTCGCCGCGAAGTCACGTCAGGGGTGACAAGTGACTCGCCGCCGTCGCGCACTTACAAAGGGAATCGGTAACAGGCGTAAAAAGTGTTCAGTGTTCGGGGGAGCGGAGTCGACTATCAATTTGTGAGAGTCAGACGACGGGCCGGGTATTGTGCGACACACGTTGGCTCGGGACACAAAGCACCACCCTTCCCGTGCGGGGAGGGAGGGATAAGTGTTAATCTCGCCGAGGGTTCACCTAGCCAACCTAGGGAGGGATGGTTGTTTTGAAAGGGAGCAATGTTTTCATTGAATTTTGTTGAGTTTTCAATATTGTTAAAAATATCGTGTCATTCAAGAATTGTCTATCTTAAATTTAATTATCCTTTCAATAAAGCTTATAATAACAGAGTTCGTAGCTAACGTGGATTTATGTCGAGTTGTTAGCGGGGTGGAAGCTGTGTGGGAGGGCTTCCTATCAGCTCCTACCTCTTTTGGAGTTGTCACTATATTCCAACTCCAAATGTACTGCCTTACACAAACAGCTAGTGAAGTGTCTCTTGACCTTTCCCTTCCTAACGGCTCTTACCTGTCTTGTCATCCCTCGCTTCTATACAACCCAACATACAGCGAGTCGTTACAATATTCCAACTCCACAATATTCCTACTGCCTTACACACAAAGGGCAGTACCCTTCCCTTCCTATCGGCTTCTACCTCTCTTGGAGTCGTCACTACATTCCAACTACAGATCTACTGCTTTACACAAACAGCTGATTCTTTCGACCCTTCCTTTCCTATCAACTACTACCTCTCTTGTCATCCCTTCTCGTCTTTACGAACCAACATACAGTGAGTCGTCACAATATTACAACCCCAGAGCTACTGCCTTACACAAACAGAGGGTGTCTGTCGACCCTTCCCTTCGTATCGGCGCCTACCTCCTTGTCACCCCCTCGCTTCTTTACGATCCAACCCGCATTCCTTCCCAATTTCATTACCATAGTCTTTCTTTTGTTTAGGGCTGTGAAAGTGCTGTGCTCCCGGGTTTCCCCTCTTATCTCGTTTATTTTCAGTTCACTGGTTCCGTTTAGGAAATTACTTTACGAAATAATTCCTCGGTACTTTGGTAACGGAGTTCCTGTTTGGGTATTTATTGTGATTGTGAGACTTAAGTTGAAAGGCAGTTTAGGGATTTTATTTTAAAACATACGTGTTTATTCTTTGGTTTATGAGAATAAAATTAATAATACGCAGTTTAGTGTTGGATATATTTGCGTCTTTTATATCTGTTGTAACTTACAAGGAAATTGAAAGGATATTTGTTTAACTGTTTCAACATTTCATGAATTGATAATATCGGTTGAAATTGTGGTATGTTCAATTTGTACGTTTTAAAATGAGTGATTTAGTCAAATATTTAGGTGTATGTAGAAAGAATCCCGAATAAGCCAAGTAACTCGGTCAAGGCAGCTTCCTTTTAACTACAGGCTCTCCCATCTACTTTTGAATGCTCAATCATACAGTAGGCCTAACTAAGGTTGTGTGTATGATTAATCTGGATCGAAGTCACTGTTATCCTTCTATAGTTTCGACGTACCCAATAAACTGTCCATCACGTATAAATGGAACCGTGTTGTAGCAAAATAAATTTACATTGTTATGAGCTCTGGTAAATAATCGCAAATATTTCCTACGTGTCTAATTAATCATTATTTTTTTCTAAGGAATACATATAATAAAATTAAATAGTAATTAATTAACTGTGCTAGATTTTCGCAGTGTATTAAAACAAAAAAAATTTACGACTTGTTGGGAAGTATAATGACTTTTTTTTCCGACACGTTATTTAGATGAGATATACTACAATGAACACTTTAATTATACTAATCAAGGTGTAAAAATAATATGGAAGACGCTTTTAGAACGTTTTGTATATACTCCGCTTTAAAAGTAAAATCTTGTCAATCATCATGGTTACAAAGACATAATTTTTGACACCACTTAGCGACATTTCATCTTTTTAGGGCGAACGGCTCCTGAGGAGTTGAACGAAAATCTTCAATGCAAGCCTAGGTTAAGTTTGTTATCAATGAAAGACATACTTCAAGAGATATTAACTGCCGCAAACTCGGACGTTCAGAAAGATCTATCATTTCCAGAGTACGGCCATTTGAATTTCCACAGTAACTAATTTGAACAACATGTTTCTTTTTTCCATTATTTAAACGGTTTCAAGTAAATTATTCTATTCAAAAATAATTCTTTATGGAAAACCGATTAATCAACACAATTAAATTATCAAATTATCTATGGAAAAAATAACGTTGTTGTGAAAGCGTTTCCATATCTTTCCCCCACCCAGTCATAATAGAGGATATATTACGGTATTTTTGGTATATTTACTTGAATCACTAAACGCGTCACCCACCCCCCCCACCCCCCCCTAGGAACTCCAAATGTAAATAATGTCTTTTTTACAGGTTCGTGATTATGACTTACTTTATCGCAGTATTGATTGTTCGAGTTCGGTTATGTGTGGTTCAAATTCGCCGTAATATATGTTTTATTTTATAACGAACTCCCCGTTGTTCTTTGTAATTTTAATATTTCAAATGTTTACTCTCTACCTCGTAATAGCCACACTTGGAAGTTTCACAAATAAGGAAATGTGACCTGTTTAATAATAAACAGTTCAAATGGGAGAAAGTTGTATTTCTCTCCATTGGAGGTAGGTACAAAAAAGACATAGCATAATACGAGCTTCAAGCACAAATAGTTTGTTACATCTAATAATATATCATCTCTAGTTACTAACGATTGGTAGCCGACTCGAAAGTGAGTTGACCTTACTGTCAAATGCGAGCGTGGAACAGGGAAAGCTGGAAGTACACTGCAGACGGAGCCTACTGGAAGGATCAAAACCGATACAGAAATGAGAAGGTGACCTTTACTGTTAAATCAGCGTGGAACGGGAAAGCTGAAGTAATTGAGACGGCCTAGGATCAATACCGACAGAAAGTAGAGTGACCCTTTACTGTTAAATCCAACACGTGTAACGGACAAAAGCTTGGCGAAGTAATGAGACAGCCTAGATCAATACCGACAGAAAGTGAGAGTGACCTTTAGCTGTTACCTTTCATCGTGGAATCAGGGAAAAGCAGGAAGTAATGAGACGGTCTAGGATCAATACCAGACCAGAAAAGTGAGAGAGACCTTTACTGTTAATTCAGCGCGTGGAACGGGAAAGCTGGAAGTAATAGAACGGCCCTAGGAACAATACCGACAGAAAGTGAGAGTGACCTTTACTGTTAAATCAGCGTGGAACGGGAAAAGCTTGAAGTACTGTAGACGGCCTAGGATAAATACCGAAAGAAAGATGAGAGTGACCTTTACTGTTACTGCTCAGCGTCTGAACAGGGAAAGCTGGAAGTAATGAGACGACATAGGATCAATACCGACAGAAAGTGCAGAGTGGGACCTTTACTGATCAATTCAGCGTGGAACAGGAAAGCTAGATGATGATAGTAATGAGATGGCCTACTGGAAGGATCAATACCAGACAGAAAGTTAGTGACCTTTACTGTTAAAACATCCGCGCGTGGAACGGGTGGAAAGCTGGAAGTAATGAGGACGGCCTAGGATCAATAACCGACAGAAAGTGAGAGTGACCTTTACTGTACAAATGAGCGTGGAACAGGGAAAGCTGAAGTAATAAAGATCAGGCCTACTGGAAGGATCATTACCGACAGAAAAGTGAGAGTGACCTTGTAATGTTTAAATCAGCGTGGAACGGGGACTCGCTGGAAGTAATGAGACGGCCTACTGGAATAGATCATAGCGCTGACAGAAAGTGAGGCAGTGACCATTCTGTCAAATGAGCGTGGAACAATTGGGAAAGCGAAGTAATCAGACGGCCTTACTGGAAGGATACCATACCGACAGAAAGGTGAGAGTGGCCTTGTACTGTTCAAATCAGCGTGAACGGGGAAAGCTGAAGTAATGAGACGCGGCCGTACTGGAAGGATCAATACCGACAGAATGTTAGAGTAGAACCTTTACTGTTAAATTCAGCGTGGAACGGGGAAAGCTGGAAAGTAATGAGACGGGCCTACTGAGTAGGATCAGATACACTCGACAGAAAGTGAGAGTGACACTTTAACTGTTAAGATCAGCGTGAACGGGGAAAGCTGGAAGTAATGAGACTGCCTAGATCAATACCCGACAGAAAGTGAGTGACATTTTACTGTTAATTCAGCATGGAACACGAAGCTTGGAAGTAATGAGAACGGTCCACTGAAAGGATCAATACCGAATAAAGTGAGTGACATTAAACGTTAAATCAGCGTAGAACGAGTGGGAAAGCTGGAAGTATATGAGACGCCTACTGGAAGGATCAATACCGACAGAAAGTGCGTGACCTTTTACTGTTAATCAGCGTGAAGCGGGATAAAAGCTGGAAGTAATGAGACGGCCTACTGGAAGGATCAATAGCGACAGAAAGTGAGTGACTTACTTACTGTTAAATCAGCGTGGGAACACGGAGAGCTTGGAAGTAATGAGACGGCCTACATGGAGATGATCAATACCGACACGAAAGTGGAATGACCTTTACTGTTAAATGTCGTGGGAACTGGGAAAAGCTGGTGTGGAATGAGACGGCCTACTGGAAGGATCAATAAGCCTCAAAAACCCAGGAAATATTCTTTTCTCTCCAAACTGAACGGCAAATATATAATTTCCCAAGTGGCGGACGGCAGATGGTTTAGTTTTTCGAAGCATGTTTCGTGTTTCTTTAGCCTTGTTTTTGTGTTGCCAGTGGTTACTGTGTTAATTAATAATGGCGTTAAGGAATGATACATATGGCAGTGTAGCCTTACTGCTGTGGCGTGTTTTTTATTTTTGTATCGTGATTAATTATTTTAATGATGACTTTTTTTTGGGTCATTTAGATGTTTATCACGGTCAAAAAACTTCAGTTAGCAAGTATTTATTAATCATAGTCTATAAATGAAACATTTTGCTCGACTTGAACAACTGATATTTACAGATTTTTATTTATTTATTGAGTCATTTGTTTTGTCAATGTATTTGAGTAGAAGATACGTGTAATACTCTCAAAACCCCTGTGATATATTTTTTACTATACTTTTCATGATTTGTCACGTATTAATTTAGGCCAAATACCAACGCGGCAGCTCAACAATTATATTTTCATTAAAGGATGATTCCCTTCTTAAATTATCCATTATGATTTATGTTTTGTTCATTAAGTGTTTAACTCTTTCCCTGTCAGCCGAGTCGTACATGTATAGGCGTGAAAAGTCCGTGTCTGGAAGGGCATGATGAGAAAATGTTGGAAACAAAAACTTCTATCTGTAACAGTTTTAAAAAGACAAAAGCGCCGCGCTTGATATTAAAAATATATGATAACAAATTCACCTTCGATTAACTGTCATGTATACTTAATTGTATTTTCCGTTATTATTTTCATATTTCTCAACTTATTGTTTATTACACATAATCAAATTGTAAATCATCGTATACAAAACAGAAAATAAAAACTCATTTCTGTATTCAGTCATCAGAATCGCATGGTTTGACTGACGAAAGAACCGGTGGCCAGACACGACGTGTGGTGCCCGCAGTGTCATTCAGCACGTATTCCTTTCTTGAGGACACCAAAAAACCGATGTCATGTATCAGGTGTAATATGCCTCTTATTACTCGACCATAAACCACGCAAACTGTTACTTGGTTTTTAGGTACAGCTGCACATACATTAGAATAGTGTGAAAAATGAAGAAAAAGGATAAACAGCATAACGATCACAGAAGAAATACAATAATCAACATAATGAAATAAGTTAAAGTTTGAAAAAGTACATAAAAAAAATAGGTTACCAAGTATTATCTCATAAGAAGGATGTTAACAATAATTGTAGCCTTTGTAGATCTGCTCAATTAATGGGATCGTTATGCACTGTTTATTGTACTATTTACTGTAGTGTGTAAGCATAAAATAATAAAAACGACATGTTTAGAATTTGTGATTTTTAATTTAGTTCCTTAAATTGTGATCTTTAAACTAAAAAGAAATAATTGATTTATTATTTTGATACTATATAACTGATAGTTATAGGCACTGTAAGCAATTAAAAGAGTATAATTTATTGCTATTTACCTGGTAGTGCTTATATATGGGAAAAAAGATTTGAACCTTAGTAAAACACGTTTTTAAAGAGTATTGTATCCTCCTAGTTTGTATCTTTTCCCAGAAGAGAGATTTACTCAGTAAGCATTCTTATTTCTCACCCCGACGTGCTATAAAATGATTTTAAAATTCTAATCATGAATATCAATAATCCCCAAACTAATAAAAGCATTAAATTCCATGACCGTAACTGTCGAGAATTCAGGGAATAGGTCCGGTGTGGGTTTTTGAGACGGAAGGGTACGCTAAATCGACAGAGGTACGTGTGCTCATGACCTGACAAACGATATCGGAACAGGCCCTTTCTCGCTTCGTCAAAAACCAATATTGTGCCGCATTCACTCTCTCTGTGGTTGGACGGTTGGGTTGAGTGCAGGGAAAGCATTGCTTTGTTCCCTTATATTCTTTTATAATACGCGATTTTCTGTTACTGCGATATTTATATTTTGCGCATAATAAAGAAACATAAATATTTTTGGACTATTTTCTAGACGATTCAAAGTGGTTAAATGTTAGCAGGTTAATCTCTTTCACACCAATTGTAGATATGAAAGAATTTTTAAACTTCAGAATATATTATAACGTTAACAATCAGTAAGCGTATTACGTTACCTTTTTACGAAACGTGTTTTTTAAATATATACAGTATCTGAAGTTTTGTAACATGTAAATTAAATCTCAATGACAAACATTGAATGTCTTCATTTCGCTGATCTTATGTTTAAACCAGTTCGTATGTTAACAATTACGTAAGAAAAAAAATAAAACTATGCCATTGCGTTGTGCTGGCTTAGTTACAAAGTCCGTACATTAAACGAGTCAACTATTTAAAAAAAAGATTAAAAACACCGGAACACTTGAGCGTAGCAAGTTTTTCCCCCCAAATTTCACAGAAAGCATAATTTCATGCTTCAAAATGTTTAAGCAGCCATTAATAATATACTAAGTAAAGTTATATTATTAAACACTGAGTTATTCGAGAAGAAAATGAAAAGGTAACAAAGTTTGTAAATTGCCATGAGAGATGACTAAAAAATTCTAAAACAGGTTTTTCTATAGTAAATTCTTGCTGAAACAATCTAGGTTTTATAAAGTAACCACACGTTAATATTATACTCATAACACAATAATAACATTTTAATACTGCGACATCTTATTTATAAAACCAAAATGTGTTGTTGAATGAATCATAAAAAATAATTATTCAATTATAATTATTAAAATAATCCATTTTAGTGCCTGTAAAAATATTTAGTTGCCCCTGCCGTTTTCCAATCAGGCACCAAACACCCAGACAAATTACTCTATTTCGTGTTAATTAACAATTTCATTCAAGTATTTTGTGAACTCAAAACCTTAATGCATGTTCATAATATGATTACATGTGTACATTTTGCGTTGCAAGCGTTGTTAAAACAAATGTCTCTACCGTCAAGTGAACGTACGAATATTATTAGTGACTGAATGAATATCGAGTGTCGACTAATACGTTATTTCTTTATTTTAACTTGTTAATGGATAAACAAAGATTTAGGCTAATCCTTGATATTTTTTGAATATGTACTAAAACTTTATCTAAGGGAAAAATTAAAGGGTTGACAAACATTCTTCTACGTATCTTATTTATAACGTCATCTATGGATTTGGCCATGTACTATCACTCTAAAACTGAATGGACACTTACTTTATTCGATGTATTTCGCATGTTTCTTAGTGGAAACTTACTTTAATTTATCTTTTAATTTGGGGAGATTTTTTTTACAGTAAACGACTCTAAATACACTACTTAGTTCAGACAAGCGTTTTTTATTTCAGTTTATGTTTTCACAAACTAATCAATACATTTTGGGCTCAGCACTATTTTTACCCGAGAAAACTATTTTTATTGTAGTTAAAGAAACACGTCCCCCCCTTAAGTGTCTAATCGTTTCCTCCGTGTATCTATGTAGGAGCTATGTCATTGATTGTTTTTAATTTATGAACATCTTCCAACAAGAATCAAACATTTAGTGCAAACTGCTTCAAACTCCATCAGTGGCATTTAAGACCTTTATAGGTTTAAAGAGGACATAATATATGAAACCACGTTACAACATAGTTAATTTTTTTTTTAAACGGTAATAATATTAACATTGTGCGATCCATCCGCTTCGTTTTCCGATGTTCCCTCCATGATTAATTTTAAAATTACCAGTGTTTATTTGTTCTATATTGCGCTTGTATACCCGATCCATTTTTAATATTTTAAGTCTTAATTAATCAACATTATTTCTGTTTAGAATTTAATTCAAATGTTCTGTACAATTCTTTTGTGGACCGATCACTCTAATTCATAACTAGACAATTATTCTCTGCGGCCCGATTGTTTTCACCTTTTATTAAAGCAACAATGAGTTTTTTAATGAGGTATAAACTCGACCAGACGACCCTCGTTAAAAAAATACGTTTATTACCTTCTCACGCTAAACAAGATCCAGTGAGTCTATGGTTTTTAACATCACAGTTTACTCGTAATAAATGGAGTCTTCTTATAGATTTCTATATTGTCACTTTTGAATGTGGCGTATGATGATGTCGATCTCTCTGTAAGTTAGTGTCTCTGTTTAACAACCCTCACTGCCTTAGTTACTACATCTAGTTAAGTCTAGATCTGAGGTTTTGCCATAATGTTAGAACAACACGAATTTTCTTTGTAAAATTATGATAAAACTCGTACAAAATAGGTATATTCTTCTTCTCATCCTTAAATATCGCATATGTTGAGTCTCTCTAATCAAATAGACACTCTTTCTCGTAGAATATCAATCAAACTAATGTGACCTACTGGTCTATTTCACCTTCCAATCATGTGTTCATTCTCCTAGAACTCTAGTCTATTCTACTCTTTTTTAAATTGAAAATAAATTCACTTGTAAGTTAAACAGAAGATACATTCTACCTATTTACATCATAGTGATGGTTTCTTCATAGATTCGTAAAAAGAATCAAAATAGATATTTCATAATAAAATGAAACTCACTCTAAAATAAAAATGTGTAGCTTGCCTACAGAACTGGCTGTTTGTCTTTTTCATCTCCTGGAACTTTGGATTAGAAACTTAGTTCGTGCTTTAAAACAGGCACACCTCATTTTAGAAGATATGTAGATTCGAGTATTAGAAACTAACAAACTATGCTATCTTGTCGACTGAAGATGTTTGGTGATCAGGGAGTCGCTCTCGCACACAAGTGCATTCAAAGACAAGCTAGTTCGTCTCTCATCAACGACACCCGTTCCCACCCGGAACTCACTACGAACTCATAAGACCTTTGTCTTGTCCGATGGTGACTCGAGGGAGATTCGCCTCTCTGCACACAAAGAGCAATCCAAAGATCAAGCCGTGTCTCATCAACGACACCGATCTCCACCCGGAACTCTAAGAACACTCATAAGACCTTGTATGTCCGATGGTGATCATATGGAGTCGCTCTCCCGCTATCTCCAAGGCATCAAAGACAAGCGCGTCTCATCATCAACGACACTATCACTCGTTCCCATCTCCGGAACTCTATTAACGACTCTCATCTCAAGACCTTGTTATGTCCGATGTACATACAGGAGTCGCTCTCGCACACTATCTCAAGTGCATCAAAGATAACAAGCGTCACTCTTTTCAACTGACACCTCGTTCCCACCCGGAACTCTAACGAACACATAAGGCATTGTAATGTCCGATGGTGAACAAGGGAGTCGCTCTTCTATCTCCAAAAGCTCAAGATCATCAAAGATCAAGCGCGATTCTCATCAACGGCACCCGTTCCCACCCGAAGCATCTAACGAACACTTAAGTAGCCTTGTATGTCCGATGGTGATAAGGGAGTCGCTCTCAGCTACACAAGGCATAAAAGACAAGCGCTAGTCTCCTCTCTTCATCTGACAACCCGTTCTCTCACCCGGAACTTCTCTATCGAACACCGATAAGGCCTGTATGTCCGATGGTGATAAGGGTCAGGTCCTACTCTCCGCACGACTCTAAGGCATCAAACAGACAAGCGCGTCTCATCAACGCTCACTCCTTCCCTCGACCCGGAATCTCTAACGACTACACTATAAGGCCTCTCTGTATGTCCTCAAATGTAGTGATCAGGGATTCAGTTACATCTCCTCTGCACTACCAGGCATCGAAGCACATAGCGCGTCTCTCATCAACGACATCCGTTTCCACTCGGAACTCTAACATCTGAACACGTAAAAGACCTATTGTCTATGTTCCGATGGGGAAGAACGACTTAACAACTTGCCATATCAATAAATTACTACCACTGTACGTGTATGAATGTCAGGAATTTGGTGTGTGAAAAATTAGAAAAATCGAAAGCTTGGATAACGCGACTTTTAATCAAAGTTGCGTCTTCTTGGCTTAAACAATTTATTCCAAAACTGAGATATACTCAAAGTAGTTTACAGAATCTATCTGTTATCCCTAAACTCTATCTCCTAGGATTCTGAATATGGTTCGGAACGGCGGTGGCTAGGGTCTACTAGGACTGCGTGTCGGAGAACAATTTATTCTAGGTTCGAATCCCCACTGAGATAATCGGTCGTGCTTCGTTCGTGGCAAAAGTTCAGGCACATAGCGTGGAAACCCATGATTGAGAAACTTTCGAGTGAAGTTTCATAATCACAGTTAGTGTTTTCTTACTAAACAAACCTTTTAGTTTTAATTTTATTTATTATTTTTTCTTCTTTTACTTTCGTAAGTACATCCGATAGTTTAAACATCGAGGATTGTGGTAAGTCGAGCAATAATTGGATCTAAATCTTATTTGTTACAGAGTATGTGATCTTGATAAAACTAATAATACCTATACACTTTATAGAGGTCACTGTCTATGTAACGTAATCTCACTATACATGTCTCAGCAGTCTTACCTGACATAATCCTACACACTTCCTAGAAATTAGCTAAAACGATTTCACGACCTGGACCTTATTTAACTATCTTAGCCTACATTTCATATATCCTATTCTCTCTACTGTCGTTACTCTCTCACATATCTTACACTTCACCATTTCAACCCCTCCATCCCTCTAGCCCTTCAGAAACTCCCCACCCTTAGAAGTTTCAGTCTAAGTAGCTATAGTATTTTAACGATACTAACGCTTCTCTCAACGATTGTATCAAATAAACTATATTAACTCTGAACCTCACGTGCCATGCTAAATCCCACACATCACATCCAACTATAAAGGTTTGAGATAAACACACTCTTTGAGGTACTGGGTATCTCGTGCACTCCTATACCGGGTACTTTTAAGGATAGTATAAAACATTTTAATATCTAGTATCAAAAGCAGACGCTATCTCCGTCACAGTTTGTACAGTATGTATGTAACTTTCGTTCCCTACTAATCTGTTTTAATCTATCTACTCTAAATATATATGATATTAATTCAAATTTATAACTACTCTCTTTATTGATGTTCATAAGAAAAAAACAATCTGAGTTCTTTAATAAAGTTAACGATTATTAAAAATACCTTCAAGGCATGTTAGTGTCTTCCTAAATTTTAAACTTCCCTCTCATACAGAAAACAATTCTCTAGTAGAAATATCCAATGTTACTATTAAATGCACTGGGATTTTTTAATAGAAATTTTTGTGCTTCTAAATATTAATAAAAAACTCTATCTCATAAGTATAAACAGGAATCTGTACAAAAGATTATAAACTCTACAGTTCTTACATAAGAAATTTTAGTTTATTAATTTACAACTGTTTGCTTCAAATTGTTCATGTACTTTTTTAGAATACACTTTAATTATTAAGTTTCTTGATTGTCTTAATGATTAGAAATCTTTACTTTTACAGCGAAAGTGATAAATAAAGACTGCTAGGACTCTCTCTAGATTTGTAAACTTAAATAGGTTTTCTCTTTTTAAGAGTCTCTGCGCGTGCCTTTGTCTGCACATCTATGCCAACCATCTATCCTTGTCTCATTCTTACAATAGGTCTATAAGAAAATACAAAGATTTTCTGATTTTTGATGTATACTATAAACAATATCTCCTAACGCTGAACTGCCACAGAACTATTCATTCGAGGATCCTGAGTATGTAAATCTTTCTACGTACACAATTAAGTGTTCATACACAAATTAAAAACACTCACACTATGTCAGGTACACACTGTGCTGGTGGATTCTGCGTGGTTACGTGTCCGCCATAGTATAAATAGTCATAGTGTGTACTGTATAACATTCTGAAAAAAATCACACATAACTATTGTAATCTCGACTGAAAAATTTAGCTTTAATCACGACTGAAAAGCCTTCTACACAACCGTAACTTGTCAGAATGAGTGAATAGGTGCCCTAGTCTATATAGTTTTGAACGGAGGTCGCTAACGAGGACAGGTCTGTGCTGCTCATTGACTGAGACCAAACATATCGGAACACTAGCCCTTTCTCTTCTGTCAAAAACCAATATTTGCCGCATTCACTCCTCTGTGGTTGGACTATTGGTTTGAGTGCAGGGATCATAGCATTGCTTTTTGTTCCCTAGGCATTCATTATGTGCGTATACGCTTCTTGTCATCAACTCGATTATTTTGAGAAAGTCATGGATTCAAGATAATAACTTATTTTTTTAAATAGAATTTTTAAAACTTTAATTAAGTCTTTCCGAATATAAGTATACAATATAAGTCTTTCTGTTTTCTCTGTTATTTCTCATAATCCAAAACAATCTTATCGGTTTTCTGTCTCTGATATATTTCTCATAGGTTATTTTAGAGGTTTAAGATAACATCTGACAAACAATTCTCATTGTGAAAACATAAACTCTTTTGCTGTCTTTGGTTACAGCCAAGATCTCAATAACACTTTCAGTCCATATTATTTTGTACCAAATAACAATTTGGACGTAAAAGAAACCATATCTGTCATCTAAAATCTCCTTTTATATTCGATCGATTAGAGTGAACACTTTTTATGAGTGATATTAGAATAAACAATGTGTTCAGTTTTTTTCTATCTTGGATAATCAAAAGTGTATAAAGACTGACATAAACTATAAAAATGTTTTAACTTAGATACTTGTGAACTTTTACAAGCTTTATTTGCATCCTGTCTGCAGGTCCCCTCATCTCTCTCTCTGTCCTTCTTCTATTTGAGATTGGGATATACAAACCATCATACGAGTACATCAGTATGAACTAATTCCTGTTGTAATGGTACAAAATTAGACCTATTCTAGGGTACCGCATATAGTGACTAGGAGGTGAAGGTGGAGGTAAGATCTGGATGTGTAGGTGAGCAGGTGGAGGTACAGATGGAGGTAGCATCCGTACTCAGTCATCAGGAGGTTCTTTCTCTACCTTGTAGCTGTCTAGGCTCGCCACCATTCTCGCAGATCTTCTTTCCTCCTCATCTAAACACGCCGTCAAACACACAACCCGCAAGCAGATCGAGTGTTGTTTTCCTATCCATTAATCACAGTGGTAGCTTTTTTGCCTATTGCATAACAATTTTCCTTGTCAGTGATGATAAGTGAAAGTAGTGATATAAGCGGATGATATGTCTTCATCATGTAAAGTGGTGTGGCTTAACGGAACGTTAAGTAATTCGAACACTTCATTTGCACATCCTGTTATCAAGTGTGGCGCGACAGGAACTAGTGAATATCATCATCCTTTTCATGAACTAAAAAATTATCCTTGAGCAGTTTCACAAACTTATTTGCGAATTGACTCCTGAACACGTTTAAAGTACATATGTGAAACCATTTCTCCAAAGTTGGAGAGATTGTACTAAATACTTGCACACTTGCATGTTTACCCTATTCGGTCCCGAAGAACAGCTTGTACTGACTATAAGGTAAGTACAGTACCTTCCTGCCTGCAATTGCACATGTTCTGTAAGTAAAAAAGTATATGCTTTGTTAAAGATAAACAGTGTAAATTGAAAAAAAAAAATATATATGTATTGAAGTAAAATCATTAAAATTGTGCAAGATAAAACTTTCATATATTCTTCTGTTTATTTTAATTCTCGAATATGTTTGTATGTATGTAAAAAATGAGTTGGTAATAAGAAAGCATTTCCAGTTCAATGAAAAATACCAATTTTATTGGTAAATTGATAGTGAACTCTAACTAGGGATCTTATTCAAAGTAAAATACAACGAAAAGTCTTCTTACACATGTTACGCTATCTCATAAAAATGCTCTGCAAATGTTTGAACAATGTATATATAGTCTCAGTCTCTAACAACTCTCTCTAAAAAATGTGTATTATAAGTAAATTGCGCAAAGGAAAAATAGTAGTACTTATAAAACACGTCAAAGAAACTCATTAACTCTCTGTCATTTAAATTTTATCGACACAGACTCACGGCATTCTACCAAGAACTCTTTTTTTCAAGTTAGTGTACTCGTATGAACAATAAGTTTCGCCGCATCCTGTTGTAGCTCTCTCAATGGTTAAGTCACAGTCGCGGACACAGCTGTGCGAAGGTGACTCTAGGTTGACTTACGGTGACTGCCATGGTACAGGAAGAGGTCTCTCTGTCGGTAGGACTGTACAGCGATGAGTAGCTTGTACTGTGGTCTCTACTCGACTAGTAGGTACTAGTGACAGGTTGATGATATGTTGTCAGAATGATGATGGAGGTTCGGGTGAGTTATGCCCATGTCAAAAAGAATTTCTTGAACTTATTCATCCTGAACAACATTTTCATTTCTAGGATTCAGAGGTTTTTAACATGGTGGTAAGCAGTGAGTTGAAGAACCCAACATCCTCGTCATTTGCCCTGTTCCTCACTATTCTGTTTTTTAAATCTTCAACTTTCTTCATTTCAATCACCAACTGCACTTAATTACCCGTCCAATATAGCTTGTTGTGTCTCCGTGATTCTCTTTTTAAATCCCTGTTCAGTATCATAGTCCTTCTTATTAAATCTTGGTGGCGATTGACAGTAGCTTGTCATGCATGAGATTTCTTGCTGCTGCGTATTTCACTTCTTCCGATCGACGCCGTTACTATTCTGATCAGATTCTCTTTCTGTTTCCAACTGACTGATAGATTGTCAGGTTTCATCACATTCTTTATAGCCTATTCTCGGACACTTCTTTTCCGATCTCCTCTTCGTTTAGGTCGTGGTCTGATCATACTACTATAACATCTGCAAGTTTCTCTGTTGATTTTGCGGGGCAAAAACGTGATACCCTTGAGAAACGCCATGCATATCGTAATATTTCCATGTGGGTGTTTCTCTGTAGTGAGCTACACAGCCCCCACACCAGACTTAATTGTTTTGAGGAAAATTTGTTTTTTCTGAATTCTTGCCTTCAAGTTCTTAACTCTCCTCATTTGCTTCACAACTTTATCTGGTCAGTACTCTCACCATCGTAAAACACGTACAGCGGCGCACACTCAAAATATTTTCAAATATTATGCGTTGTTGTTATCTTGATTTCTTTAGGTTGCCTATGTACTTCGGCAACTTAGACTAGCAGATTTTTGCGCGACGTCTTCTCTTGAGAATTTACTCGATTTCGAATGGTGCAAGCACACACAAAAAACACAATAGTGGGTACCATAGAATCGTTCACTTAAGCGATCATTAGTCTGTGCCTGTTATTGTGAGACGAGCACCGTGCCTTTCGCACACAGAGCACATAATGTCACTATCGCAAAGTACAACATTACTAGAGTTCACTCATGATATTATACAACAGAAGCAACAAAAACATTCAGAGCACAACAACCAGACACCTTCTCTACCAAGTTCCTGGGAGCAACTTCCCAAACAACCTCGTGATATCTTCGGCGTGGTAGTACGATCAGTACTCTTGTCCCGTACACACTTAGATTAGACGTCTATCTCTAATCTGCACACCAGCACAGGACGTGCATCATCCGAGTGAGACTACGCGTGTACTACTACACAATCTTATAAAGAGACCTTATTCACATCTTGTGATCTCACGCCCAGGACAGTGTTCTCGTGATTCAGACGACTACACTCCATTACCATTCTCTATCTTTCTTCTATCGATATGTTGGCGGTTATTCGAGCACTAACGCAATAGTGCTCGTCACTATACGTGCAGTGGGGAGTAGAAAACCTTTCGAGGCGTCACAAGACACACCTCATTAACTTCGCGGTGCGACAGGTTGTTGCGAGAGCAAACCACCACTCCTGTATACATTCCCGATCAATGACAACAGCAGTAGACTTCTTGCGACCTGACAGCAATATAAAAAGTCTCTCCCTCACGAGTTTTTCAATTAGTGAGTGCACTTGAAACGGAGACATCCCTTATGCGTCGAGTGCAATCTCATGTCTACACAGTCACACCACTTCTGATTTCACAACTCAAAGCTCTTGGGATTAGCAGAAACGAATGTATTAATAAACGGCTATCAAGTTACTAAACAAAACATTGAGTGTCTGCGCCCTTTGGCTCTTTCTAGTTTGCTACTCATTGGCGATATATTAAGTGGTTATAACAGAAACTAGCACTGAAACACTATGTGCATGACGATATAATAAAGGCCTGCAATGCTTTACACAATCTATAGTCATTAACAAAGAACGGATATCTGAGGTCTGTACAGGAGTCTCTAGTCACTCCTGCACATTCCTTACTGAACTTAGAACTTACATACCAATTGGGTCTAAGATCTGGAAAATGAGAGCTACATCTAATCGAGCGCCAAAGAAGTTAGAATAGTTTCAAGGAATATCTTTTGTAAACAACCCGTAATCTAAGATAATACATAGTTTGCAACTGTGTGTTCCTTGTTTATGAGTTCTCCATTAATAGATTTTCATTCAGCAGTTTTTCTAATTTTTCTCCTAATTCTAAAACCTTTATATCCTTACTAATGGTTCTAGATAAATCAAATATATGAATTTAATTAAAATGTCTGCTATGGATACCTTTTCAATCATTACACTTTAATACTGAATATTCCCACCATAAAATCAGCAAAGCTGCATTTTCTTAGTTTTCTTACTAATTAACTAGTTTTTTTAGTTACTCTTGTATTCTTTTCTTAGTCTTCTTTCTTCGCAATTTCTCCTTCCCAATTTCCTTCAGTCCAGAACGTGACATATTGTGATGTTCTTTGTGTCTTCTTGTCCCCACAAGAGGCTGGAACCGACTTTGGACAGCAAACACAATAATATCTCACCTTTCATTTCGGATAACAGGTATATCAAAAACTAACAGAACTCTCCAACAAGCCGTATCTAAACTTGACTTGGGCGTGAAAGCAGACTGAAGGATAGTTGCGGGTGTACAACGGAAGAGGGGTTGGGGGTTCGTGGCCTTTGTATGGACCAATCACGTTAAAAGCAGACAAGCACTCTTAAGCCGCGAGCTAGGCAGCGAGAGGAAAAATCAAACTAGTTTGTTTTCGAGAATAACATCTCTTGCTAGGAGGTCTTCTAGGCCACCTTGTAAGTGGCGAGCTACAAACCTCTAACCGCACCTGCTCTACCATGGCGCGCTACGCATTTTAACCTAATGAAATTGTTTTACTACCTCGCCGTTCCTACGGCGAGACCTGCACCTACTCATCCTATCACCTCCACCGTCACTCTCCTCACTTGCGCGTACCTTTAGATAGTAGCTAAATTGTATGAACGAGGTAGGCAAGGAAGTTAGTAGTATACATTTGATCCCATCTCCTGAATGGGAGGGTATTAAAAATTATTTCATTTTTTAAGAAAGATAAAACGTTGTAAAAAAACGTAAAAAACGTTGATTTAAGTATGTTGAGGGAAAACAAACACAACTACGCTTAGTTTTGAAAACCCGAATCATATCATTTTATAATACTGTACAATAAAATTGCATAAGGAATTTTACTGAAGTTCTGATGCTGCTCAGCCACAGGCCCTCTCACTACGGGCCTACACAGAAATATGGAACGAAACGCGACTTAATGACAGTAGGCAATTTTGAGTTTAAATGAGCTGATAGTTTTGATTGTCAGACAAACTTAAAGACGAAATAAATAATATGAGTGAAAGGATTCCTGAGATATCTGAAGTATAGTGATGTTGCTCTGGTTGATTATTGTGGTTACTGTCGTGCCCCTGATATTGTAGGTGAAGCGGCGAGGAACTAAAACGACTGGCGCAAATCGTTCTTTTGGTTTATAGGGCAAATCTTTTTAGTTTGGTAGGTAGTTAGTTGGCGCGTACGAATAACTGAGATTTGCTGTGCAGCGGGGAAAGGGAAGCTAATGAGAATATTGCCACTGTGGAACTATAACCACAGTGGCAATATTCTCAGCACTCATTCCTTGTTGGTTCCTAGCCTCTTTTCGTAAATTATCATAAGTTAAATATTAAAAAAAAAAATAATAATAATAATAAAACGTAAAAGCGTCTAAAGATGGTCAGGGGAGTATGTTACTCTATTGGCGACTGATGCTACCCTCCCGCCCAATACTGTACTCAACTGTATTTTCTTTTCTTTTTCTTCTTTTTTCAACTGCTTTTCTTCATTAAAGTATTGTCTCATTATTATAAATGACGAGAAAATGGTGGGATTAGAGAACACCCAGTACTACTGAGCCTGTATGGGTGGGCGGGTGGGTCATCACCACTGAGCCTGTATGGGTAGGCGGGTGGGTCAGTACCACTGAGCCTGTATGGGTAGGCGGGTGGGTCAGTACCACTGAGCCTGTATGGGTGGGCGGGTGGTTCATCACCACTGAGCCTGTATGGGTAGGCGGGTGGGTCAGTACCACTGAGCCTGTATGGGCTCGAATGACGAGAAAATGGTGGGATTAGAGAACATAACAACAAAACGAATAAATCTACGTTTTACTGAATATACCAATTCTACGGATCATTAAAACTATATAAACTAAGTGTTCCATTTGAATTCGTTTTTTTAACTGTACATAATTTAATTTTATATTATTCTAAAGTCTATTAAGTGTTAGATCTATATTTAACACGAATAAATCAGGATCTGGATAATGAGGAGGCCTTGATCTTGTCCACGTCTAGAAAATCGGACACAATCTTAAATTAAGTGATCAAAAGGCCAATGTAGCTCTACAAATAACACATATTTATATTTTTTGTCAAATGAAATAATTTCTCACAATAATCGTGATATAAATAATTTATGAACATAATTTAATTACAATAGATTTTTATGGTTTGATTAATCTAATATGTATTTTAATTCACTTATTTTATCTAACCATGTACATTATCTCTCCTGATAAAAATGAAAAATAAAGCATTTTAATTGTTTCCATGAACTAATGAACCGGTAAACACATGAAGACAATGTTCAATTAAGTGAGAGTTGTAAGATCTAAACAAAATTTGTCAATTAATCAATGTTCTCAACACTTGATACTACTAGCAGTGGATAACTTCTAACTGCGCGCGCATCACTTTAATAGGTAACATATCAATATGGCAAATCTACAGACAACAATAATTATGATCACAGCGTCTATTTCTCACAAACGTTAAACATTCCAACACCATCAGTATAACTCGACTTGCAACTGTAGTTCACAAGTATCAACAACAACATTCTACTCATCTCACATATTCTATTTCGCGTGTGCGCAATAGGCACACAACACTCAATCTCCCGCGACGTGTCGCAAACACACTCTCAATCTACTCCCACTTCACAAACATGGTTTCGCCCGACACACACATCTACCGACACATAATCTATCACCGAGATATCTAAATGTAGACACACGTTTCACAGAGCAGATCACACCTTTCATTTCCTGAAACTCACCGCGGTCTTCTATACTAGACTTTTGTATCCTTGATTTATAAATAGTAAAATAAGAGTCTGTGTGTATCCATGTAGCGTCTACATTAAAACAATTATTATATTCTATAAATTACGGCATTTTTTTCTATCAAATAAATTGATTATTGAAATAAAAATCCCTGAGACATTGGTTACAATTATTTTATTTATTCTATGATAATACAAGATTTTTTTGTTTCATACTTTACAAATTTTGATTGCATGTTTCTCCTGACCAAATAAATTATTTTAATTCAAATTAGGGGTGTTTTAAATAAACTAACTATTAATGCAGAGCTCTTATTGTTAAATGTATTATTTGCAAATGTAATTTCCTATATCTTACATTTCGTACTTTTTATTAATTATATATATATATATAATATATATATATATATAGTATATATAATATATATATATATTTTAATTTAAGAAACATTTTAACTATTGAAAATTATTTTAATAACCATAATTCATTATTAAGATCATGGTTTGGTTCATGGCATAATTATGTTTAAAAAGGAAGTTGAATTTAAAATAAGAAACAGGAAAAACAGCTACAAGAGTAAAGGGGTTATTATTTGTAATTCTCATATTTTGTAGGCCTTGTTATTCATATATAGAAAAAAACTCCCCACCATTTTCAATACAGCAGTCAACTTTGTTTTTACATTATAGAAAGGACTTCCTGTAATTTGAGATTGTTTTTAGAGAGATATAGTATTTTAAGACTTTTCATTTAATACTGCTGTTGTCGATATTATAACTTAATAACGTAGTTCATGATAGCTCAAAATGTTCTTGATCTTTATGGAGCTTACCATTGGAGATTAACAACCTTTTTGAATATGCATTTAAAAAAAATTAATAACAAGTATTACACTACATTTGTTAAATGTATGCCTAGTTATTCTTATTTCACGATTCAATAGCGTATTGAATTAAATATAACACACAGGAATTAAACAAACATTTAAATATTTGTTTCACAAATAAAATTGATATTGGTAGCATTGGTACCATTATAATTATCAATTGTTTAGCTCTCTTTTTTTCCCCTCTTGGCAAATTTGTCTAAATTCGTACTTTTAGGGGATATATGAGCAAAATAATAAAAATTGTAACAACTAAAATATAGGCATTTTTCTGATTTTGAAAATATTTTTAAAACTAGTACGAAACTAATTAATATTAAAACTACTTAGTATTTTAATAAAATAAATTTAAATAAGTTTGTAAAATATACACAAATTTCCTATACCGATCGACAGATGTATTGGAACATTGACTGTAACAGCTGCTAACGGTACAATGCAGCCAATATCAATTATCTGTGATAAAATATTTAAAATACTTTCTTAAATTTCTGTGTGTATTAATTTAATACACTATGCTGTTAAATTAAAAAAAAAAGAATAACTATGCAATACATTATTGCATGTATATGTTTGTAATGTTTGCAGATAAGATCTTTTTTTTAATGCATATTCAAAAAAAGTTGATATCTTGAATGGTAAGCTCCTTAAGAATCAGAACAGTTTTGAGCTATCATAACTACGTTAAATAAGCATTAACATCGACAACAGCAGTATTAAACTAAAGTTAAAATTACTATATCTCTCTAAAACAATCACAAGGACGGAAAGGCAGGTTTTTTAAAATTGGAAATATGTATTTTAAATTTACTCAAAAAACAAGTTAAGGTTCCCTATTAAAGTTTTTTTTTGTCAGACTTGTGTTCCAGATGACAATGGTGCCCATTTAAGAAAGACACGTTAGTATAGTCCTAGTTTGAAGCCTTCCAAGTTATACAATGATTGGGAACTCAACCACACTATGTTGCAGACGTAAGGGTATCAAGGTATACGTTTGTGTAAATTAGTAACATTGTCCAGACATACAGGTCATACTGGATCTGAGTCTCGTGATGTACCAGCTCATCCTTTATGGATCAGCTGTTCGCCCTCCACTACATATTTATAACACACCACCCACAATGGTGTACATAATTCTCTCCCAGGACCGTGAGCTACCCTCAGGGCCCTCACTGGTCTACAATTATTGAAGCGACATTGAGTACCACTTTTTTGGACCCAAGAGAAAATATTGGTTTTAACGTATATTTGAAAGATTCGTTACTGTGAGTGTTTCTTGTTTGATTATAATTCACAAAGAATTGTAGTCTGTATGGTTATCGAAAATAACTGAGTAAGAACTCACGCAAACTCTAAATGAAAAAAAAATCTGGCATTTAAGTACAGTAGAGATTCAGGTGCGGACATTAAGCATGTAATACAGTATAGATTCAGGTCATGAACTTTAAGTGCATGTAAGTACGTAGTGATTCAGGTCATGAACTTTAAGGCATGTAAGTACAGTAGTGATATCGGGGGGTGTCATGAACTTTAAGGCATGTAATACAGGTAGTGATTCAGTCATGAACTTTAAGGCATGTAATACAGTAAGTGATTCAGGTCAAGACTTTAAGGCATGTAAGTACAGTTAAGTGGATTCAGGTCATTAACTTTAAGGCATGTAATTACATTAGTGAAATTCAGGTTCAGAACTATTAAGGCATGAAATACAGTAGTGATTCAGGTCAAGAACTTTAAGCATGTAAGTACAGTATTTATTCAGTCGTGAAACATTTAAGGCATGAAAGTACAGCAGTGATTCAGGTCTGAACTTTAAGGCATCTAAGTACAGTAGTGATTCAGGTCATGAAAACTTTTAAAGGCATGTAAGTAACATAGAGATTCAGTCATGAACTTTAAGGCATGAAGTACATTTAGAGATACAGGATCGATGAACTTTAAGCTGTAAGTAACAGAAGTGATTCAGGTCAGAACTTTAAGGCAGTAAGTACAGTAGTGATTGCAGGTCGTGAACTTTAAGGCATGTTAAGTACATGTAGTGATTCAGGTCGTGAACTTAAGGCTGTGTAACGTACAGTAGTGATTGTCAGGTCGTGAAACTTAAGGCAAGTAAGGTACAAGTAGTGATTCAGGTCATGAACTTTAAGCATGTAAGTACAGTAGTGATTCAGGTCATGAAACTTTAAGGCATGATAAGTACAGTAGTTGATTTCAGGTCCGTGACTTTAACATGTAAGTACAGTAGTGATTCAGGTCGTGAACTATTAAGGCATGTAAATACAGTAGTGATACAGGTCATGAACTTTAAGCATGTAAGTACAGTAGGATTCAGGTCGTGAACTTTAAGGTCATGTAAGTAACGGGTCAGTAGTGATTCAGGTCATGAACTTTAAGGCATGTAATGTACAGTAGTGATATCAGGTCATGAACTTAAGGCATGTAAGTACATGTAGTGATTCAGGTCATGAACTTTAAGCATGTAAGTACAGTAGTGATTCAGGTCATGAACTTTAAGGGCATGTAAGTACAGTAGTGGATTCCAGGTCATGAAACTTTAAGGCATGTAAGTACAGTAGTGATTCAGGTCGTGAACTTTAAGGCATGTAAATACAGTAGTGATTCAGGTCGTGAACTTTAAAGGCATGTAAGTACAGTAGTGCATTCAGGTCATGAACTTTAATTATCTTGGGTGAAGGCAGGAAACGGGGGAAATATACATTAACCCTATTGTGTTGTAAACCAGTCTATCTATTTTAGCTTTAATAATTTTCGAACTAAATAACCATTGTATTAACGAACACGACAGCAAATTACTTTTTATTTACACGGTTTCGGACTTTAGTTTCAGCGTGTCTTGTGAAATGACGATTGGAAATATTTAATAAAACCGGCACCGGTTAGGTTTTGTTTAATTGTTGAAACCACACCAGATACAGTGGGTCCAACAATAAGTACGTACTGAATGTTGTTTATTCAAGTGATAACACATCTCTGGAATTGTATATGATTGGTTTATGTGAATGCTTTGTTTAGTTGTAAAAGTAATAGTGGTTGTAATAATTTACATACTTAAATTATTCTAAATTGCGCAGTTATTGGAGTACGGAATGTGTAATTTTATGAATTATACAACACGAAGGTTTTTCTTCTCATAAGATACGTATTATTAACGAACAAATCTAACCGAAGCACATTGCCCCGATAAGTTTCCCCTACAGCGTATAAGTCATCAATTTAATTTTAATTTTTCTATGAATTATAGCATTTTTTTTACTATGTTTCTTATTTGTTTAGGATATTCAATAAGCATGAAAATAAGATTTAGATTTGACTCGTAAGTTTTGTATAGAAATTATGATTGAAAAATGTGGAAAATCTTTTTAGATGAACTGCTTCTAAACGTTATACAAATACAACGGTTTGAGTTGTGAATTACCTTTAAGATAAATAGGTAAAGTTCTTGTTCGTAGTGTGGGTGGGTGATCCCAATCAGATCCATTTGACCCCAATTTTTTGTGGTGTGTGATATTGCGGCCTCCCGTGTGATTGCGCAACGTCACACTCTCTTTCATGATACCAATCACCGCACATTACGTAAGTGTAATAATTATAAATAAAAATCTATTTATAAAATCACTGTTGGGTTTACAAGAATCACAAACGTAGCAAGCAATTAATTGTTCCAATCGCTAGAAGATAAGAAAAAGTAGTTTCTTAGAAGTGAAGTTAAAATATGAAATTATTATAAAACGTTTTACAACACACAGCTGTCAACCTTGTATAAAAAAATGAACGCGATACATAGACGGGAATTTGTGAGTAGTAAAACTATAAGATATAGTTTATGCAGTGAAATCAAGTTAGAAAATACGGTAATTTTTTTGTTTCTAACTAAAATAAAAAAATTTAAATTTTCGAATAAAAAACGTTTAAAACGTATACGTCCAAACGTATAATTAACGTACATAATTTATAACACGTATTCAAAACGTAAAACGTATACAATCAATGAAAACAGAGACGCGATTGTGTTTGTTATGTAGGTCCTATTAGTTTTTTTTTTTTAGAAACAACCATCGATTGTCAAGTCCACGTAAATTTTTCTGCACGAACAGTGGAGGTGCGTGGGCCCACTACCATAGGGCTCGCACGCCGGCAGTCCAATATACCATGTGGTTGTGCCACCTGCCTACAGTTTTAAATAGACTAATATTATACGTTAATTGCTCGATATAAAATTTTTAATGTGGATTTTAATTCAGAATTCCTAATTGCAGTTTTGATATAAAACGAGCTGAAAAACACGGTATAATTATCATAATCGCAATAGTTAACTAAAATAGGTTATAAATAAAGTAAAAAAAATTTAAATTACTTCATGTTTGGCTACTTGCAAAGAAATATTTGAATAAAATGTTAATGAAAACAACAAAGAAAGTTCTTGTCTCAGTCTATCTGTGTGTGGTCTGTGTAATAGTGGGTCCTTTTAATTGATTTGTCCATAGTTCTTTGACAGAGTATAACAATGGTCAAGTCCGTTTCCAAATAGAGATGTATACATTGGAATAGTGTATGTGGGGCAAGTGCTGTACACTGTGGCGCAGTGCTGTAACCCCAGCTACATGGGGGCAAGTTTTGGGAGATTGTAGGCGATAGGTTGGGATGCTCAGGTTCCCTCTTAATACCGACATGGCGTCCGCAGTGGTTGCTATCGGCGTGGACACTACTATAGAAGTCTGGGGTGTCCATGTTTGGGTGGTTAATCAATGTGTCGGATGTTGAGTGTGGGGAGATAACTGAGATGCAGGCTTGTCAATATTAGCTGAAAATCAGACCAGCACTACGTGTTCGGAATTCCACGTAAAACTGTAGGTCCCTCTAATGCCCGTGGCAGTTGGGCTATTAGACAAATGCCTTTGCTGAGGAACCAGATTAACTCAGTTAGTAACCAGACTACACTCATCCACACTCAATCCTACACTTATATTATCATTCATATTTGCCTTAAAATTACCAACAACGTTGAGACGGCTCTCATATGTAAGAAATATACGTAGTTGTGTGTATATGACTCTTGTATATTTGGGAAAGCTGTGTTGTGAGCTAGATCTTACGGTGTCTTATTCCATGTCGTGTCATGTACACAACACCATTGAGAGCCGAGTATGTTGGGTGAGCCGGGAAGGGGTGTGTACTACTATGATGGTAGCTGGTACGTTTAGTTGTATACGTACATGGGATACTAAGGAGTCGCAATTTTCGTTCTTGTTATACATTAATGGACGCACGTTGTGGCATTGCCAGTAATGAGCCGAGTTATCTCGTCAGATCATACAGGTCAACATTCTACTAACCGAACCGACTCTTGGTGACTCATTCTGAGTGGCTTACAACCCGAAATTTACCACCCACCCAACTCTTATACATCCAATATCGTTACTAAACATTATTTTATATTTTTTTGGCAAATTTATTTTAATTTTTCTATAATACTAACATTGCATTTCTGAAGACACGTTCAGTGGTAATGACCCTAGCACTATATGTTATTTAATATTCCTTTTCCCAGTGGTAATGGGCCACCTGCCCACCTCACACAAATATACCAGTACTAATCCCAGTTTTTGTTCCAAATGCTCATATGAAAATGACAGACAGTGTGCTCTCTTGATAGCTAAGAGGAAAAGAAGCCTAAGGAATCAATCGATAACCTATGAAGTATTTTTTTTATTTGTAACAACATCGTGTTTTATAGTATTTTAACTGTTGCAGACACATTCTGTGAAAAAAATATTCAAACGTAACATTTTCAAAATTTCAGAGGAATAGAATTGCTTGCTCCCACGACACCCTGGTACACTCACATTCCGAAACCAACCCCCATCGTCCACCCTATTGGATGGCGTTTTTGGGGAGCTTTCAATGGCATTGCGCCTGTCCGGTAAACAATAGCTGGGCTTCCACCGGTATCTTCTCACTCATTGGTGCCCCTACTATACGGGTATCATTGCATTTAGCTCTACAGTGTGTGCCCGATGGATGGATATAGAGCATCTAAAGTTACTGATGGTTTGCATCGAGGGATGGACACCAATGATACCAATGAATTGGCCATAGAGCTATAGTCGGCGAGTCACGAGAAGTCCTCTGAACTCTTCACGCCTGTGATATGAAGGCGCTTTTTATGATTTCCATTGAAACAGCCCAAGTCATTAGTGACCTGACGTAATTACTAATTATGATATTTACACTACATGGACTTTGGCCTGTTTCATTGAAATCAGCGCCTTCCAATACACAGAGGCATAAAATTTAGAAGACTTCTCGTGACTCGACGACAGTAACTGCAAAAATATGAAGATTTGTCGTTTTAGACTTTGCTATTTTGTTGTTGTTGTCGTTATTTTATTTACTGTACATTTTTAAGAAAATCTGTTTTAGCTTAGCATCACTGAGAATTGAAGAAAATAATGCAGAGTGAAGTGTTCAGTTTCGAAGTGGTAAGTTTGTTTGCTTGATAAAGAAAGTTTCAACTTTCAGTTTCAAATTGTGCAAGATATTTTACTAAACATGTTTGCCACTCTAAAAAAAATTTAAAATCATATCCAAAATTTGCATGGCAAGAGGAGAGAAACTACTGAAAGTAAGCAAATAAGGCGAACTGACTTGATAACTGCGGATGTCCCGTTTACTCTGTAGGGGAAGTTGGTTTGTGCGTGTGTGTGTGGTTGCTAAAGGGAAGACACTGTTCCCGTATTTAACATACAAAGTGAGCCTTTCAAACTGCGCGCAGCCAAACACAACGGCAATCACCACCCTCAGCCCTTTCCGCAACTGTTTTATTAATGGCCGAAGTCAGTGTCTGATAAAAGTTTCAGTGGCTAAGTTCTGATTGAAACGTCGTGAGTTACACGTGACTTGCATTCTCTCTGTGATTTTCTACACACAACCTTTCGACAGCGGATCTCGTTTAAACATTCTGCGTAATCAGTATAGTCATTGGATATAACGTATTGTGGCTATGAAATATCCCACAAAATTAATATATAAAGATAATTATCTATATGTATATGAAACCAAACGTATAACATACTGGTACAGTTTTAAATAATTATAAGAATAACCAATTTAATAAATATGGATATCAAAGTAATTAAAAAAGTGAAAAAAAAGAAATGTGTAAATAGAAAAGCTAAATCACCTCTTAGAAAGAAGAACAGCACAAATAAATCTGAAGTAAACCAGCAAGAACAAAAAGAAAAAAAATCATTATAATACCAACAAACATTCAAAAAAAGAAGTACATACTATGAAATGAAATCATGAATAATTCAGGATACATACATAAAAAAAACAAAAGCCTGAAAAAATATAACTCAAAAGTAGGATTTCAAACGAAATAAAGATATGAAAATACAAAATTGATTATAATGGCAAGATATACTATAACGCTGAATATATAAGCAAAAATATTTAATTATCACTTACCAATCATTATAATGGATACCACAATGCAAGGTAAAATCATATATGCAAACAAACAATTATACAAAAATATTACAACCCATCTTTCAATATAATACGCCAGTACAAAGGACAATTGGAAACGTAATTAATTTATGTAAAAAAAATATTCAAGTGGATAAGATGATATCATCAATATTCATAATCAAAATCAGCTAAACATCAACTTATTAACAATACTAACACCTCTTTTAAATTCTTCTTTCACATCTGCAACTTCCTAGCGATTTAAAATGTCTAAAATAGATCTAATACATAAAAAAATGAGAAAAAAGACCACATCAAATTAAAACCTATCTCTTTACTACCAATATTCTAAAAACTTTGTGAAGAAGTTGCTCATTATCAATTTATGACTCATTTACAACAAAATAACTAAATTTAACATGGATTTTGTAATAGTAATCCGTATTTACAGCATCTGTCTCGTTTATTGCTTCAATAATTGATTCTGTCGATGGATGAATGAATTCACAATAGCAGTCTTTATGGACCTAGCAAAGGCATTAGATAGGTGTTGAACCTTCCATATAAATAAATAAATATTAAAATTCTTGAGTAAACAAAATATATTCCTTGAATGGTTTAAATCATAAATAAACACAATAACTACTATAGCTCTACTAGTTATATCAGTTTGAGGTTTAAACTAAAGCAATGCATACATTCACATGACAAGTTTTCTAAAAAAAAACATCACATTATTATATTCGTAAAGGCTAAACACACTATGCATCTGAACAACAAAACAACATGTTATTGGGAAAAATGAAAATAACTGTGATTTGTACTATGTAATTACAAAAAACGTAGGATCCTCATACGGTTAAGAATCGTAACTTAGTCAATTCATTCAACAAACACAAACTACTGCGTAACCTCACCAGCACAACCTAAATATCCTCTGATACACTTTGTGTAACTCCTCTTGTGTGGCTTATGTTGTTTTAAGCTTCAATGTTTATTTATCTGGCGTTTTATGTGGAGGTGAGTATACTACGTTTGTGGTAGACTTTGAAGTTTACTCTTTATTTAATAGTTTAATGTTGTTTAATTTACATATAAGATGTATACCTCATTATGGTAGTTGTTTTTTTTGTTATTTTTTATTTCTTTTTAATTGACTAGTTTTGCTATATTAATTTGGATACATGTTTTTTCGTTGTGTAGTCCATTGTTGTTTTTAGCCTTTATACGATTAGTTTAGCAGGGTTAAATTTAGATATATGTATCCTCCGTTTGTGATCGTTTTTGTTTGTTGTAATTGAACTAGTTTTAATATGTTTAATTTGAAAACTTTTGGAGATTTTTATATTCTTAGTGGTTGTCTTAATCGACTAGTTTAAAGAGTATTTCATCTCGACTATATACTCTTTATTGTGTGATCATTGTTTTGTTAGACTATAATTACCTTGCTATAAGAACACTGCAACGTATATATACTGGTTGGGATGATTTGGCATTATTAATCTGTCATGGCCAATATACAGCTTCTAACCATGTAATAGATTTATGGAACAAGTGGTAGTAGAGAGAGAGTTGTAATTATGCAAGTGTTAGGATCACGTAGCGTTGCGTGGCCCGTTACGAGGGTTGGTGTCAGCGGGACTGTACGTGTAATATTCAAGATCACTGTCCACAAATAGTTACTAAACCATTGTAAACACCCGTTGATTGGTGGTGCGGCGTATGGATGTAAAACCTAACGTGGTCGGTAGAAAGGCGATACAATGACCTAAGTAGTGCCAAATTGATAGTAAGTGAAGATAAAACAAAACATATAGTCCTATGATGAAAGGCTGAAAATAGAAAATCAGAAAACCGTACATCACGCCAAAGGACAACACGGTGTCAGTGCCCTCCACTGATTTATTGCGGCGATTGTTTATCGGCAAGTCCCACCAGGTTTATTACACACTGTCTTAGACATGTGACAATGCGGACAGTGGGAGTGGACTGGAGACCAGAAAGCCGATCCGTCTCGGCCAAACAGGTTCAACATGGTGTCTAGCGCCTCAACTGATTTATCGCGGCCATTTGTTTTATCGGCAAATCCACCCAGGTTGATTACACACGGTCTTAGACTCATGTGACACTGCGGACAGTGGGTGTGAACTGGAGATAAGAAGCCGATCGTCCGGTCAAAGTCAACACGGTGTCAGCGCCTCAACTGATTTATCGCGGCCATTGTTTATCGGCAAATCCACTAGATTGATTACACACTGTCTTAGACATGTGACACTGCGAACAGTGGATGGACTGGAGACCAAAGCCGAGCGTCTCGGCCCAAAGGCAACATGGTGTCAAGCGCCTCATACTGATTTATCGCGGCCATTGTTTTTATCCGCAAAACCACCAAGTGATTACACACTGTCTTAAAGACTCTAAGTGACACTGCGGTCAGTGGGTGGTGAACTGAGATAGAAGGCCGATCGTCTCGCCCAAAGGTCAACACGGTGTCAGCGCCTCAACTGATTTGTCGTGGACATTAGTTTATCCGGCAAATCCACTAGATTGATACACACTGTCTTAGACTATGTGACACTGGCGGACAGTGGGAGTGGACCTGGAGACCAGAAGCCGATCGTCTCGGCCAAAGGTCAACCATGGTGTCAGCGCCTCAACTGATTTATCCGCGGCCCATTGTTTATTCGGCAAATCCACCAGGTTTGATTACACACTGTATTAACTCTATGTGACACTGCGTCAGTGGGTGTGAACTGGAGATAAGAAGCCGATCGTCTGGTCAAAGGTCCACACGGTGTCAGCGCCCTCAACTTGATTTAACGGGCCCGAGAAGGTAAAATCGGCAAGGTCTCACCAAGTTTGATTACACACTGTCTTAGACTCTGAGAGACAGCTGTGGACTAGTGGGAGTGAACTGGAGATAAGAAGCCGATCGTCCTCGGCCAAAGGTCAAATACGGTGTCAGCGCCTCAACTGATTTATCGCGGCCATAGTATTATCCACCAGGTAGATAACACACTGTCTTAGAACTCTGATGTGACACTGTGGACAGTGGGTGTGAACTGGAGATAAGAAGCCGATCGTCTCGGCCAGGGAAGGTGCAACACGGTGTCAGCGCCTCAACTGATTTGTCGTGGACATTGTTTATCGGCAAATCCACAAGATTGTGATTACACACTGTCTTAGACTATGTGAAACTGCTGACAGAGGGAGTGGACTGGTAGACCCGAGAAGCCGATCGTCCGGGCCAAAGGTCAACATGGTTCCAGCGCCTCAACTGGATTTATCGCGGCCATTTGTTTATCCACCAGGTTGATTAATCACTTTCGTATTAGAATCCTAAGTGGACACTGTGGACAGTGGGAGTGGACTGGAGACCAGAAAGAAAGCTGATCGTCTCGGCCAATAGGTCAACACGGAGTTAGCGCCTCAACTGATTATCGTGGCTATTGTTTATCGGCAAAGTCCATGAGGTTTTCCGCCGATTGAGTTTGCCCATCGTTCTTAATGACATATTGTGTCGTAATATTTCTTTTGTAAAGGCCTTACTTTTTATAAATTAATAATAAAATTTAAAACATGTAAATAATTAAGTAAGAATAAGCTTTTTCGTATTACACATTTGTGAAAAGTAGGATTTGACTTCCAGTAGTAAAATAAAAAAAGAATCTTTACTTATATATTTTTACTTTATATAATTTTCTGTTCAAATACTACCACGTTCATTACGTTGGTTAGAGACCTAGTATTTTTTGTGTCTCTTACATCAACGTGCTAGTAATAAGTTATGTTTATCTGCATGAACTGTTTTGGTATTCGTTTTATAGTCCCTTTAGAAATGTAGTTAATCATAAAATTGTTTCCGTTTTCGTCTATGTTTTACCGCGAATTCATAAACTGTATATCGTGTTTTATTTATAAATATATATTTAATATATTATATAGTAGGAGCTCGTACATAAAATACAATATAGACCATAAATTTAAACACGACTATTTTAATACACATTAACTTTTTCTTGTATGGTTGTTATAAGAGAAACACATATAGAACAATATACAAATTGATCATCGATTGACTTAAGTTATGAATTGGACCTAAATTAGCACCCATATTTATTTGTTGAAAATATTTTTGGACATAAGTTCCGCTTTTTTTATTTTAATTATTTACAAGTTTTGAATATAAGTGTGGTCATTATTGAAACATTAATTTTACTGTTGAGGTATGTATAAAAAAGATGGAAATTTCAACTCGTGTTTTCAAATCGATCTTGTAGACCCACGAACGTTTGTGTAATTCAAAAAACACTGTTAGGTATGTATTTATTGCTTGTGAACACATATCGAACGCTAACTCGACCCACAGGAACAAACTTGGAGAAGGCAAACACGCTCAAATTCAAATCAATCAATTCTATTGCATTTTTGCCTCCCTAAGGTAAAACGGCTTCGGTGTCGGCGCGTCTTTGTCGGCCTGTCAGCTTTGAATACTGCAAAGCCTCCAGATTGTACGTTGATGTAGAGGGGATGGGTAAGAGGCGTCTTGCACAGGTGGTAGCGTTTGTATTGACAATAGTAGTGTTAAGACTGTAGGATTGCATTTAATTGATATAGGTTATCACAATAATCACTGAAACACACTTATTTTACACGTAAAAACGCTGCAAAATGAGGCTCAGTTGCTAAATTACATAGGTATAACTCAAACATGTAAATAAGACGTATTATGTATAATATTGTGTTAGAGGTTAAACTGGATTGCAATGGATTTGGTTACTAATAAACAATGTTGTTAAAGATTAAAAAATCACAATTAAAAATTGAGAAAACATAATATAGCTAAAATGCAAGCTAAATAGGATTCTAAAGAGATATATATACAATTTGGTAAGGGGTTAAACAATAAGAATAAATGACGAAATAAATATAGGTAACTTATACACTTTGCCTTTAGCATGAACCGTTTAAAAAAGTGTCTCTGGAATAATGTTCACATAAACGAGTCTTTGTATGTGTTGGCAACGCGGCTCATTTCTAGTAACTAGACAACTGTATTCATATAACACAGGAAACACAATTAACAAAACATTCAGAACTCTTGTTTCAGCGGTAAGTAATACAGATGGTGTGGATGAATATTTTATGCACGGTTGGTGAAACATGGTACTCGCAACAGGTGGGAGGGTTGGAGACGAAATAAAACATACGATCATGAATGATAATCAAAGGTTTAACAAGGCACACGAGCTTTTGGCCACTCTTAGCGACAGGATTTATGTAGAAATGGACCGCCATGTTGGATATATTCACGAATCATAAGGGAAATTAATTATTTATAAATAATTTTAGTAAATCGTTTAGACAAATACACAATTGTTTACACTGCTTATCAGATAAAAGTGAAATAATAATTTTAATTGAAAAGTATAGTATAATTTATGTTGTTCATATGCGTTAATTTTTCTGAATCATATAAAAAAAGCTCTTCATTATTTTGTGATACTATTTTCCTCAACACATGTAAGATATTAGATTGCGGTTAGTAACATGTCAAGGCGCTAGGCAACAAATTAGCGTCGAAATATAGCTAAACGTTTAATATTGTTTGCGTAAAAATTAAATTAAGGTAATCTAATTTACCTTAGTTTTATTTGAGTTGGTCTGCATTAATTTGTATCGACTAATCATGGATGAATAGTATTTGTGTGTTTATTATCTCTCCTGTGCTGCTCTCTGCTAGTTTAGTAATGTGTTCTATACATTTTATGTTGTTTACAAACGATCTTTAAAAATGAAGAAAGGGTTTTTAGTGTCCAGGAATGAAATTTAAGTGTTGTGGAAGTTAACACGTATGTTTAAGTATGTTCTTTATCTAATTACATATATTTCATTTAAATGACATAAGCTATTGCATTACACTTAAACTTTTTTTCTCCTAGCAGCATACTGTGACGTTTTTACGTCCTAATTTATAAATAAATTAATCACTATGTGGGTTTTACAAATAAGCAACACGATATACTAAACAATTACTAAATTTATTGAATATATAAAATTAATTATTGCAATTAAATGGGTTATTTCCTTAATTTTAAACTATTGTGAAAAGTACAATTTTACTATTAGGCCTACTGTTACAGTTAAACTAATTTATATTTACAATCTTAGATGGCATCAATAATTACAACTACTAATTGCAAAGTGACTTTACTAAATTCCTTCTTTTAATTACAATTCCTAGCTCTATAAAGTGGCTTTCCTAGATTCTCTGCTAATATTTACAATTACTAACTATAAAGTGACTCTACTAGATTCCCTACTACCTACAGTCCAATGCTAACAGTTCACTCACAGTTTCTTCAGTGTCCCTTCAGAAGTCGTCCACAAGTACCGCCACTGCTCCTTCGTTGATCCCCACAACGAACCACTCACCGGTACCTTCCGTAGACCACTTCACTATACTCGGACACTTCACTCGCACTGTAGAACTCGCTCACTGTCGCTGCAAACACCCGGGCTGTAGGCTCTAGACTCACTGACTGACTGACTGACTAGCGCTGGTATCCGGGCCGTATATATCACCTGCAGGTCTCCATCTAGAAGCTTCTTGAGTTCCCCTGCGCCCGGAAGTTCCATGACAGAGCTGGCTCGTCAACCTAGAACCTTCTAGAAGTCCATTGAAGAGGTTTAAAGGGCGTTCATGCGTAAGCCATTGGCCCCAAAGGTTGTAAAAAGCAGGGCAGGTGGTCAGCGACCATCCATTACTTCCGCATCACGGTTCCAGGATAGAGGCCACTCTAGATGTCACAATACTATTCATTAGGATTTATTGATTTAAATTTCTATTTGATGCTACCTAGAAAACGTATTTGAAAACTGTCGTTAGTAAATTTATACTGTATAAAATAATAATAATAATTTTAGGAAATCTAAAGTGTTCTTCTGTAAGTTAAAAAAAGACCAAAATTAGTTCGGATTTCTGGTTTGTTTAAAGCCAATAACTGTTAAAGCACAACTTCATAACATTTTCAGATTTTGTTATTAGAATACGTGATCTTATTGTAATAAAGTAAATGCTAAGATCGGCTTAGTTGGAGGCCATAGTGAAACATTTTTCTTAGTATTAATTGGCTTATGATGTTATTTGTGTATTATTTTATGTTCTTAATTAATGATGTTATTTTTGTGTTATGACTTGCATAGAAAACTGTAATAGTTCATATTGTGCCAATAAATTAATATTGAATATTGTCAGATTAAAAATTTGTGAATGTTTTGTTTATTTGTGCTGTTTGCAGTTGTGTGCTCGTACAGCGACCTCAAGTGAATTATATTTTATATTGTTAAATAGTATTGCTTAAAACTGATTGCTTCGTAATATAATATTTTAACCAATTCTTATGATTAATAATATTTAATTTTCATTCACAGTCATTTCCACTCGATTTTTCAGGCTCTCGAAGAGAAAGGTCGATTGGGAAAATTAATTTGTGAGATCGTGTTAGGTGAAAAGTTTAGCAGAAAGGATTTTCCACCAATGTCCAGTGTTTAGTGGCTAACAACGATAAGACAACCGTAGCCCATAAATCGTGGACAGTCCCCGTTATTCCATTGCCATAGCCATAACTCAGCCCTCATCTGAATTGGCTGCCAAAATGGGGCTGATTTTATCGGCCCCTGCCGACACATTTCCCTGCTCTGACGTTTGCTGCGATTCCCTCTCCCACAACCGTGAAATACCGCCTGATTACTGACTGATAAATACCGGAAACTGAGTAGAAGTACGATTTGTTTGTTGGTATTTGTAAGTCGAGAGTAGGGACGGCAACGACATATCGATATATCGGAAATATCGATAAATGTGTTTTCGATATATCGATACATTAGTATCGATATTTTCCATAATATTGGTCATATCGATAATTTTCTCTGATATATCATTATCACTAAATATTCTCTCTCTTAAAAATCATTACAATTAGAAAAACACACCTAAAAATTGCCTCTTATGCGTGCAAAACATGCGTTTAAATAATAAAGTTACTTTAATTAGTTGTTTTACGTTAGGTTAACGCACTAAAAAGGTAGTTTATTGTAGAAACAGTAGAACGGGTAAATGACGTTGGCAACACAGACTCTGATACCAAGCCAAAATATAATTTGTTTGATTTTTAGTGTTTATAAGAAGGCTAATGGCATTTTGAAATGTTAAAAACAAAAATAACAATGTTATTATTTTATAATTAACATAAAAATTGAATGTTTAATTATTCTTACTAAGAATTTTTTTTCTTTCTAGCCCATAGAACACTTGTATCGTGTAGATAAACGTATTTAATGTTTACATTTAGTAGTCTATTCTAAATTGGAACAGTTTTTTTAATGAGTGTATTTTTGGTCATGTCATAAGAGTTGGTGTAAACAGATAAATAATTTACAATGTGATATATCGGTTACCCGATATATCGATATTTTTATCTCGATACTATCGTTCCATCGATATTTGGTTTGCGATATATCGATATTTTGTAAATATTTGCTATCCCTAGTCGAGAGGGCACAACGTACTGGTTGCGACACCACTAAACCGTCAAAATGTTGTGTGGTTAACGGCATATCACTCACATTCATTATTCATTTGTATGACGCGATCGATGAGCGAGACGAGTGTAGATGAGTGAATGTAGTCATTGTTACTAACTAGGGCCGATTGTTCCTCAGAAAGAGCTATTTAATAATAGCCTTATAGCCAGGCAACTGGGGGGTCCTACAGATTTACATGGAATCCGAACTATGGAGTGTTGGTCTGATTTTAAGCTGATTGACAAGCCTGACACTCAGTTCTCTTCCCTACACATACATCTAAACCTTGACTACCATCCAACATGGACACCTCAGACTTCTCGAGTTCTGTCCACGTCGACGACAGCTATTGAGCGGGCGCTGTGGCGGTATTAAGAGGACTGAGCTTAGAATCTGTCGCCTACAATTTTCTTCCGGGTTACAGCACTGCGCCACTAGTGCCAACTGAAAAATAAATCATATAAGTAAATAATTTGTACCTTGTCACTGTCAATTAATTGGCCTTTTTACAGTTTTATAATTGTATTGAAATATACCCTTTTATTACATATAAAGTATTTTAATATTAGTAGTGGTACGAGCTGAAATTGGAAATGGTGATAATTGATTTTTGTGCTAATGTGTTTTTACTACGTCAGATTTGTAAAAGTTAATCTAATTTCATAAACATATACCTGTGTTGAAAAATGTTTTACAACATATATTGTAAATAGATTGGCAGCGTATCTCTTCCACAACATATATTGGAATTAAGTTAAGCAATGCATTTTTTTAGTGGGAATTACGAGGCAAGTATTTCGCAGATACAAATTTTACTCCCTTAAAACATTGCATTTTCAAGTCAGAAATTTTAAGAGTATTTGTGATTTTAAGATATATTAAAGGGTCGTTCCTTTTATTTAATGAAAATGGTTTGAATAAAATAAATAATAATAGCAAAATAAGGCCTAAAAATATATTTATTTTTATCGTAGGCTTTTTTATTATAGGAGCTGTTTTCACTCAAATTTATATCTATATTATATCTAGACGTTATTGTTTAACTAAGGAAATGACGGTTTTTTTAAAAGTCAAGCTGAACAATAACTCAAATTCATCTTAATAAATTAATGAAAAATGAATAGTTCTTTGATGGCGTTGGATTGTCCATGATTGTTAAAAATAAAAACTTTTAAATGTAGAAAATTGTAGTTAGTAACACAAGAAACGTTTGAAATCGCCGTCAAATTTACCAATTAATTTACAAAAAAACAGTTTAAAACCCATCAAATTACCCTGTACATTTTATTTGACTCGGTGACTGAGAGCATTCAACGTAATATGATCGTGGTGTTTTTAATCATGTACTCTAATAGCCAATTAAGTGAGGCATTTCAACACACAGCAAGCCTTGAACTTGTCGAATGGAAGAGTCGTCATCATTGATCGGACCGATAGAGCAAATCATGATAAATTAAGTCGATAGAGGGCGGCTTGTTATTGTTCGGTCTATTGGCAAGGATGACCAACCGACAATAATAGTTGCGCGCGACCACCTGCTACTGCTATCATCAACCTGTGATCGTGTCGCAGTCTCACTACTAGTAGTAACTACCCTCTCTACTAAGCACGTGTCCGTGTAAGGCATGATGGCCACTCAACTACTGTGACAGTTACTGCCACGTAACTACACACTTGGCTGATTTAGATTGCAAAATTTGCTAGATCCTGTAAAATTTAATGTCGTGCCATAAACGTGATCGCTTCATACCTGTTTTGGTCGTCGTAGGAAGGATTTTGTATCGTGGACTTTTCTGGGGAGCAAGCAAAATTTACGTGCACTCGTTTGACATGTAGTTGTAAATATTACTGACGTTTTGTCGTTTTTATTTGTAACTATCAATTACATTAGGAACGCCTGCCTAGCATGCTAAGACACTTTACTGCTTTCTTGAAGCTTGATTTCTGAAGTATTACGAGTAAAATATCGTCAATTTCACCTAGAACTGTTATTGTTGAATTCGAAAAACAATCTAAAAGCCGTTCTTACACCAGTTACAGTTAGGGATGGCAACCATATATCGATAAATATGTTTCGATATATTGATATTTCCTTTCGACAATATGAATAATTAAATGAATAAATAAATTTATTTCCTATTAGATGTACAATATTAAAATCAGAAAAACAGCTTGAAATTAACTGACCACATTACAAGTAATGTGGTCAGTGGACAATATAATACAAACAGGTTTCTTATCAGAGTCCAGCAAACATTCATGTTAATATCATCCGAGCTGAACTCCGCGGCTTCTACACTTGAAACTGATAAACATAATACTTTAGGCACAACAAAAACCCTTTTTGTGAACAAACTTATAATAAGACTTCGATATGACTTATAACATTTCCATCTAAATTACATTCTTAATTAAACTATTAAAAACTACAGGAAACTAAAAAAAAAATAAAAAATAATAAAATAAAAAATAAAAAAACAAACAAACTATAACTATAAAACAAACTGAACAAAAAATATGCACAGCTATTTAAAGAAAATATATCAATATACCTAAAAACACAATTATTGCCAGCGAAGAAAATTAATAAATTATGAAAACTATAAATATGCAAATGACTATTGATACCTTATTCCCTTACTTGACTAATTAAGCCTACAGCTATTTTTTTTTATAGGAAGGAAATTGTATTCGACCATATCGATATATGGTCCGATATATCATACTAGCAGAAAGTACCCGTGCTTCGCTATGGATTATGATTAAGGAACACTTACATTAGGACCTATGTACGGATTGTGTATTTTCGCCGAGGAACGAAATAATTAATTGTTAGTAACTCGAGTACATCTCCCCGTTGGTTTACCAGAATTAAAATTGAGAAAATGAGTCTGGCGTATCCAGTCTCGCCACGGGGAGGCCGGCAGGTAGAGACCATATTTACAACTTATTTAAAAAAAAAAAAAATATATATAATATATATATATATATATATATAATATTATATAATATAACATTTAATTAAAAAACACCGGGTAGTTTTATTTGGTAGGCAGTCACCCTAGCCTCTGCCGAATCAATCACACGGGTAGTTTTATTTGTTAATGCAGTCACCCTAGCCTCTGCCGAATCAATCACACCGGGTAGTTTTATTTGGTAAGGCAGTCGCCTAGCCTCTGCCGAATCAATCCCACCGGGTAGTTTTATTTGGTAAGGCAGTCACCCTAGCCTTCTGCCGAATCAATCACACCGGGTAGTTTTATTTGTTAATGCAGTCACCCTAGCCTCTGCCGAATCAATCACACCGGGTAGTTTTATTTGGTAAGGCAGTCACCCTAGCCTCTGCCGAATCAATCCCACCGGGTAGTTTTATTTGGTAAGGCAGTCACCCTAGCCTCTGCCGGAACAGTCTCACCGGGTAGTTTTATTTGGTAAGGCAGTCACCCTAGCCTCTGCCGAATCAATCCCACCGGGTAGTTTTATTTGGTAAGGCAGTCACCCTAGCCTCTGCCGAATCAATCACACCGGGTAGTTTTTATTTGTTAATGCAGTCCCCCTAGCCTCTGCCGAATCAATCACACCGGGTAGTTTTATTTGGTAAGGCAGTCACCCTAGCCTCTGCCGAATCAATCCCACCGGGTAGTTTTATTTGGTAAGGCAGTCACCCTAGCCTCTGCCGAATCAATCCCACCGGGTAGTTTTATTTGGTAAGGCAGTCACCCTAGCCAAGCCTAGTCAGTGAGTGAGTGAGTTTCTTTATAGTGCTGAAATGACCCAAACTTTGTGAAAACTTTTTTCTAGAGTTCATCTAAGACCTAAAAGGAAGCTTGGTACCAAGTTTTGTTGCAATATGATTTGTAGGTTCACAAAAAATACATAAATTTAAAAGTCGCGTTTTTTCGCGGTTTGGTCGCGAACCTGATTGAATTTTTTGAAACCGTTTTTAGCGAGCACCTTCTACCCTAGAGGAAGCTTGTAGCCTTAATTAAGCTACTATTTATTTTTGATATGTTGAACACTTAAATGAGAGATTTAAATAAAATTCTTCAATGATAAAAAGTTTCTTTATTTTTTTTTTATTATCTGCAAAAAAATAAAATTGGATTTCTTATCTAAATAATAATAAAAACGAAAATAAAAGATCCTTCTTTATTTTAAATCAAAACAAATCAAATATCTTCAGACCAAAAACCTTTTTATTAGGCCAACTGTATCAATAAATCTCTTTAAATTCTCAATTTCAAAAAAATTTACTTAAATTGAAGATTTTCCTTAAATTGACAAATATTGCAAAATTGCCTCAAAATTCTTAATTTGAAAAATTGAAATTTGAAAACTGAAAATTGAAAAACTGAAATTGAAAAACTGAAAAGTTGAAATTCTGAAATTGAAATTCTTAAAGTTGAAATGTTGAAATTGCCTCCGGGAGATCTGAAAAAAAATAAATAACCAGCTTTTAGTGACTTGAAACATTTTCCTTTCTACAAAAATTTTTAAACAGAAGACAAAGCACTCCAAGAACTGTCACTAGAAGAGTGACTACAAACAAGAACAAGTTTTAACCCCGCATGCTTGGTGGATCTTACCCTATCTACTAAAACCCTACTGAAAAACCTAACTAGAGAAAACTTGTAAAAATTACTTACGTAGCTGTCCTGGAGGTTTTAACCCACAACGTGACCACAAACAAAGCGCGACATACGCTCACTCACTCACTAGCGACAAGGAAAATTGCCGATCCGGAAAACAAGACTCCGAACGGTTAAAATCGCCGTGAAGAACAAACGTGGTCACTCGCCAAAAGATTACTTCCAACTGCTCGAACGCCCGCAAACCTTCCACCAACGGACCTACCCCCTCCTTACTCTAGAAGCTAAATCAACCAATAAGAACCCTCTAAACCAGGACAACCGAACAGGTAAGACTCACCAAACATGTAGACTTCAGAAAACATGTCGCATGAAATTGACAGGAAATTAACAACGTGAATATACTGGTTATTTAGCTAATTTAAATGGGAAAAAAACTACTTTTTTATTTGAAAGGGGAAGATTCTGAATTTTTCTCAAAACTTGGAGAGTTTATATTGAAAACTTTTGGTAAAAGAACCAAACCACCAAATCTCTCAGTTCTTACAATATTTAACATTTTCTAGACACAATTCTCTAAAATCATTATAATGAGACAATTAACAATTGTTACAAGCTACGTACCAAGTTTCATACGAATCCGTTCGGTGGTTTTTGAGATTTCGTGTTTAGTCAGTCAGTGAGTGAGTGAGTGGTATTTGGCTTATATATATGTATAGATCACTAAATATTGACGCTATTCTTTCTCCTCAAAATCATCACGACTTGAAAAAAAACGCATTTAAATTACCTCTTATGCGTAAAAACATGCACTGTATATAATACAGTGGTTTTATTTAGTTTTTTTACTTGAGGTTGAGGTATAAAAATGAAGTCTATTGTAGACCAGGGAGTGGAAGTTTAGTGTTATAAGAAGCCTAATGGCATTTTTTTACGTAAAAATAAAAAAATAACAACGTTATTACATTATTCTTTTATGATTAACCTTATAATTAAAGGTTTATGTTTATTCCTATTTTGATTTTTTTTCGTTCGACCCCACAGACAACAACTCGTTTCGTGTAAATAAATGTATTTGATTCTTACATTTTAGCAGGTATTTTAAATAGTGCCAGCAAAAGAAGAGTGTATTTTTGCTCATGACACAAGAGTTAATACATCATTTTAAACAGACAAATCATTTACAATTCTATATATCGGTTATCCTACATATATATCGCTCTTTTTCATTCGATGTTATCGTTAGATCGATAATTGGTTTGTAATATATCGATAGTTCGATTGTTCAAAACAAGTACAAAACGATTTCATCAAAAAACCTTTCGACTGCCATATATTTTGTGCCAGAAGAGATCAGAGTGTGATACTTGTCAGTTAGTAAAAATCAGACTAATACTATGTGGTTTGAATTCCACGTAAATCTGTAAGTCCCTTAGTTGCCCTGGCTATTGGGCTATTAATAAATAACTTTTCTTGAGGAACAGTCTTACTAATGAATAGTGAACTTTCGATGTGTGAATTATTTCGATACAGTGTTTTTATCAGTCATCTCGAGTGAGAGAGGTCTAGTCGATGGGGTTGTAGCTATACAATATTAAGTGAATGAGATGGCACTGCCAGCTCGATATCGACTCGTGACCCGATCCAGGCAAGATGTCATCTAATGAAAAGGTTAATCCAATTATTGTGTTTGCCCAGGGGTTCCTATTGCCCCTTGCTTTTTTCAACTGTCGCCAACTCGGATCTTTTTCATTCTCGATCGCAATCGAATTATACAATATTGAATTCTCTTTGAAATCAGCAACAGTACCGAAAATACGGCACCAAGAGAAAGCCAAATATATTTTTTGTATTGTAATATACCAGTACAGAACAATATTGTAAGTTATTTTTGTGGTTGAGTCTTAGAGTGGATAGTCCTAATTTCGCCACATAACGTTTTTCTCATTTAATTTGAGAGTTATTTTTAGTTCCTAACAAGCACATTTATTTCATAATGTAAGGCATAAAACGGTAAAAATCGTTCACATCTTCGATTCTAGTTGTAGGCAATATAATGTTTAACTAGACAAACCTATTTAAAAATTATATGGTTTTTAATACACTTATATTTAATGTCAGAAAATTGCAACATATATCATATCCAATGAGCATGGAAAAAAAATTAATACCTACTAAGTTAGAAACTTACAAGAATAACAATATCTAGCTAACGTAACTCCTTCCATATTTCTCGGTCAGTTTTAACGAGGTGTCAAATAATTCACCCCAATTCGTATTTGTGCAATAAGTTCTCCATCGTTCAACATGTTTACCCCGAGGGACACAACACTCTCAAAGTACGTTTTTCGGCCATAATAATAACATGGAGATAGATTTAATCGAAAATTAACAGCTGTTCAATTGTAAATAATGATGTTTATGACGTTTAAAATCTGTTACAATGTTTATAATATTGGGAAGGTTATAGACGTTTCTTAATGCCAGACAGAGTTAGTTTGATCGTTTAGATGTTTTGTTTGATTTTAAAATAAAATAATGGTTCCAAAGAATTGCTCAAACTTTCCCCCATGTTAAAAAATCAAAAATCAAAACATTGAAAATTACCAGTTTGATTTCCAAATATATTTTGTTGCCATAACTAAAAAACTAGTTAGAGACATGCGGTTTTCACTAAAATATTTAAAATTGTAATTAACATCTTTCCTGAAAGTTTAAATCAAAATCCGTAGTTTTTTTTGAGAAAATTTGATTTTTGTTTGTTATGCCCATAAAAATAAAAAAAAAATAAAATTTAAAAACTATTTGGAGACATTAATTAAATACACCTACACATGAAATTTCATAAAAATTGATCCATCCGTTTGGTCTCCATCGAACTGCACATAAACACAGAAAAACCTACATTTATGGGTTCAGGGGACCCTAAATGAATTTTCAGACAAACAAACTTTTTTCTTACGATTCAATACTTTCTCTACGATAACTCATATGGGAGAAAGTAAAAGCTAATTTTTGTCGGCCTCTATGTATCCTTTATTACTGCAACATTCATCCGATAGTCATGAGACTTAGGGAAGCTATAGATAATTTTTCCCCATGGGAGGGTTGTTAAGAATGGTTTTATTTACTCTATTCTTCAGTGGCTCCGCCTCACTGGCTATTTCCAATGGTAATCTAATGGAGTTATTTTATTTATATAATCGAAGGTCAGCTCTAAAGTAAAATAAAATGGAATTTTTCGAAGTAGGCTAAATAATAACATTGTGTTTTTTACATTTAGTCTATAAATAGGTTGCAACTAAAGTCCAGTGGGTGAGCTACTGTAAATAAATTTGAGTATCATAATTTCGCTTAAAATAGTTTTAACCATTAATTTTGTAGTCAAAAGCTACATGCCGAAGCCGGAAGGTTTCACAAGCGCAGCAAGTTTCCGGGTTGGTAAGCTAAGCATGCAGGAGTCCCCAAGTAATAATTTATTAACATACATAAACATTGATAATAAAATTTGAGGGTTGTTTCTAACCTTAGCAATTTAATTTGAAAATTTACCATTAAAGGGGGCATATTACATTTTAATATCTTCATTTTTGACATAAGAACTATGAAAATTATTTGAGGAATGAATCCGTGCTCACTAACCAACCAAGTTTTTTAATACATAGGCTATAGTGTCTTCAAAGAACACTATAAGACATTTCCCGACGGACTCGAGAAGTCGTTGCGTTTTATTAGTACGAAAGTTTCTACTGCACTCACCTAAACTCCTTTTCTCGTTCACTTGGTAACACTGGCGTATTTTTGTAGTGCTGTGCTACTACCTGGCCTGAGAACATCGCCCAACGCTCTGCTCTGCATACTTATCTTGTTTTTTTTATACTGTAAATCGAAACAGATTTTGTATATTACGTTTTATTTAATTTTGAACCGAAATGTTTTCTTGTACATGTGTACTTACATTTTCGGTCGGGTCTCTAGCAAAAAACAAGACGTGTAAAGTTTAATTTTATTTGTTCAGTTTAAATATTTTTACAGTATATTTAGCAGTGTTTGGTGGCTTCTAGCGAGGCTATACGTTGTTAAACAGCTGATTATTGTAATAAAATCTTAATCAGATATCCTTTCATATCTAAGAATCAGCTAGCAGTAATTTTTATTTTGTAAGACATTTTTACATAATAGAACTCTTATATAAAGTTATATAGTTTTTAAAGGATCATCACATGTTTAGCAATGTTTCAAAACTAGCAGACAGTAAACCATCAAGGTAATTTTTATTATAGTATTAAATTGTTGCTATAACGGAGTATGTACTTCAGTTACAAATTAACTATGTTTTGTTGTTATTTCAGGTAAGTTTCTATGCTGTTATGAATAGTGCATGACGGGACAGATAATACCACTAACGTTAGGTAAGAATAATTCAAGAAATATGTAATTAGATCATTTTAAGTATTAAATAAATTTGAGAAATGTGAGATTTATTTAAGAATTAAATTACATAATGTTGAACCTTTGGACTGTCAATACTTTAGAGTTGTAGTTTTGTTTATGTAAATTTAATATTAAATATTCTACATATTAAATTCCATAAGTGAATTGATCTTTACGACATTTCTAGAGTTAGGGAAAAGATCCTATTGCCTTATTAGATTAATGGAACAGCTTAAGGACCAGAGACGGGGTAAAATATCGTAAATGTAAACCTAATAATAATAACATTGGTTTATGTTTATAACGTTTACTCTGGTGTAAACGTAGCTTATTTAACGTGTTTGCGTTTGATATCTTTAACATATTAAAAACAGCTGTTAAACAAAAACAAAACAATATATTTTTATTGCTTTTAGCAGCAGTCAGAAGTGCTCACTAGTATTCTAAAGCTCTTATATGATTGTAAATTGACATAAATGTGATCATTAAAAGGTGATAAACATTGTTATACCTCTGGATGAATATGAAGATTATTATTGATAGGCTAACGGTTCATTACAAAAAGACCTATGCTCTGTATCCTCCATTCCATTTCGAGTTTTTGCAACCTCCGAGATCTAAGTGTGTAAAGCTGTTAAGTTTTGTAATGAGTGGCTGCAGGTCACAGTAGAAAGAAGAGCTCCTAGTTCAATCCCTTAATCGACTTCTATTAACTTATATATCATTATGGTTTCGCGTATTGATATAAAAATAGTTTAAAAACATTAAACACTTAATATCGCCTTCTGGGGAATTGTTGTAACAAGCTATCGCAGTACAATAACAATATTTCCTAGATTTCTCGTGCGTAACATTCCAGTTGTAAATTTACTTAGTACAACTGTCTAGATCTGACGTTTTCTTATAGAATAGTACAGGGTGGCGCAAAAAGAACGCATGGATTTTAAAAGGCTATAAGTTGGTTAATTTTAATCACACCAAAATTTTAATTACACCAAAACAATCATCAAACAACCCAATTTGAGAGTTGGGTGTTAATAATTATAAGACAATTAACTAATTTTTAAAAATAACATCAGAAAGATGGCGTCCTTCTCAATGAATACACATTGCAAGTCTCTCTTCAAAGTTTTCCATAACTTTGTTCAAAGTGTCCTGTGATACAGTGGCAATTTCTTCACTTATTGCAGCCTTCAATTCTTTGAGTGACTGAGGTTTACGACGGTAAACTTTGAATTTCAGGTGTCCCCATAAAAAGAAGTCGCAAGGAGTCAAATCTGGCTAACGTGCAGGCCAATGGAGATCGCCGAAACGTGAAATCACGTGACCAGGAAACATTCCTCGAACGACAGCCATAGATTGATTACTTGTGTGGGCTGTGGCTCCATCCTGTTGAAACCATGTTTGTTCCATATCCAGCCCCAAAGCTTCAAGATTTGGCTGCAAAAATGTGCGTAGCATTGTCACGTATCGTTCAGAATTAACAGTGACTGTTTGGTCACGCTCTTCAAAAAAATAAAGTCCAACGATGCCAATTTTAGAGACCCCACACCATACTGTAACTTTAGGACAATGCAGTGGTTTTTTATGCATTTCCTGTGGGTTGTGAGCTAACCAATAGCGGCAATTATGCTTGTTTACTGAGCCATTCAAGTGGAAATGAGCTTCATCACTCAGCATTACAACATTATTGTCATTTCCAACGACATCAAGCATTCTCTCGCAAAAAACTCTTCGTTCGTGAAAATCACGTTCATGGAGCTTCTGAACAATCATTATCTTGTAAGGGTGGAATTGTAACTCACATGTCAGGATGCGCTGTAGCGATGACGTGATATCCCCAAGGTCGGAGCACGCCGTCTAGTCGAGTGGTGAGGACTTTCAAGAACTGAGGCTCTGACACTTTAAACATTTTGCGGAGTTCGCGCCGTACGAGGGCGACCAGTCGATTTACTCTTCAACACTGATCCTGTTGTACGAAACGAGTTAACCCAACGAAGTATTGAGTTACGATCAGGTACCGAACCATTACGCGCGACATTAAACTGTAAACGAAATTTTCGTTGAACAGTGATGACAGATTCATTTGATTTGAAATAGTGTTCAACAGCGAACACGCGATGCTGCACGTTCCACTGCTCCATTGCTACTAAAACTGGACGCTTCAACCAACAAAATGGCGTCGCTCGGCGGTCACTGACCGCTCCGCTCCACTGGTACTACGTTACTCAAATCCATGCGTTTCTTTTTGCGAAAAAATATTGACGTAATTTTTTCATTTTTATTTATTCAATTGATTAGTTACACAAAGTGTAATTGCTCCAGAATATTTAACCTTGTTTCCTTGAATACTTTTGTCCGTACGTAGACACGAGAAATTGGTTTTATCACAATATAGTACAGTAATACAAACACCGTAGTGAAGCTTACTGTTGAGCAAAACATACTATAATATATGCTCGACACTAGCGATCCTAGTGGTCTTATCGCAGAGCTACGTCATCTCTCCGCATACCGCGCCAGTTGTTTGCTACACCACCACTAGGATCGCTGGCATCACTTGGTTGGCAAGTAGAACGGCTGAGTTTCGCTACAGTGTGTTAGTAATAATCATGTTTTATAAATGCCATAAAACCCAAGTGAATACCGCGCCTCTGATGTGTGTATGTGTGGTTTCATATTTTATGTGTGGTTTTTTTTTGTGATATGGGTTGGCTGTGACGTCAGTTCCTCTTCCGCTTTACGTTGTAAATATAGCAGGTGTAACAGTGTAGCCCTGGATTAAATTGGCTTTCGTAAAATATTCAGTTCAAATACTACTCCGATAAACCTTCTAATCTGATTAAATTTATATGCGTTTGTTGTTATCCCCATAGAATGCTTCTGGGAAAATGCCGAGCTGGGTTAATTTTGTTTACTGTATTGAAAAGTAATTTTTACTCCACGTATGTTTTGATTTTTACGAATTTACGGTGTTTTGAATGTTTATATTAGTTTGACAGACATACTCCACGTCCTGAAAACATTTAATATATGTCTGCATAAATATTGTATTGGTAATTATTTGTTAATTGTGGCTGTTTAACAACTGATGTTAAGTGTTGGTTAATAATGTTTTGGAACGTCAATATTTTTTACTCAATTCGTTTTATTTTTTAATACTTTATTTTTGTGAAAAGTATTTGTTTGCTATTTCGATTTTCAGTGGCATGTTGTGAACGTATCCAATCAACATCTTTTTCTATCCAAGTTATACGTAGTTATGAATGTTAAAATAACGCTGTATACAGTATCATTTAAAAAAATTAAAGATTATTGAAATACATGACGATAAACAAAAACAAAATAGATGTAATTTCTAGAAATATTTGTATGAAATTTGGCACTTTATTCTACGACTAATTAATTTTATTATTGATTAGTAAATAATCGATAGTAAAACTCCTTGACAGTTCGAATTAGTTTTTTACCCACCTTACTCACTTTTACTTACATCATGAGAGAAGTACAGAACTCTTAACTGAATATAAAAATGTATTGTTTGAACAATACTCCTAGCCAGGCTAACTGCATTGCGGTTTGTGGATTTGCCGTGATTACTGGCCATGCAGTACAGTGTGATGGACCTGCTCCTTTGCAGTTATCCTTATCTGTTTGATTGTGTCACAGATTGTGATTGTGTTTGAACAATACGCCTAGCCAGTCAAACTACATTGCTGTTTGAGGATTTTTTTGAGATTACTGGGCGTGTAGGCCTTTGTGATGGACCTGCTCCTCTGCAGTTGGCCTTATCTGATTGATTGTGTCACAGATTGTGATTGTGTTTGAACAATGCGCCTAGCCAGGCAAGCTGCATTGCGGTTTGTGGATTTGCCGAGATTACTGGCCGGTCTGTGCAGTGTGATGGACCTGCTCCTCTGCAATTGGCCTTATCTGATTGATTGTGTCACAGATTGTGATTGTGTTTGAACAATACGCCTACCCAGGCTAACTGCATTGCGGTTTGTAGAATATCCGAGATTACTGGCCGTGCAGTGCAGTGTGATGGACCTGCTCCTCTGCAGTTGGCCTTATCTGATTGATTGTCACAGATTTCACATTTACCTCGCTCCTTTAGTATCACGACTGAATTTGAAAGTGAAAAGTTGTTTATCTTTACACTCGTTTATTAATAGTAAAATATTTTACTATATTTATTGAACCCGTAAGTATTATGTATTTAAACGATCGTGGGGGTTATAATTGTTAAAAGGACAACAAATTAAATATATGGATAGTCATGTAAATTATTTATTAGAAAAAATCTAGCTTTACTAATACAAAACCATAAAGCTGGAATACGTAAATCGAAGAAGTAGAAAAACATAAATGCTCAGTGAGTTACGATCACTCTTATAGTAGCCATTATGTTTTTAACGTCGTAATATTTTTTTGTAGCATAATAAGTGTACTTTTTTGAAGTATTGAAATAAAACAAATGCAATACTTGATATAAAGATAGCATTTTTTACACAGTTTTGAGATTCCTCCTGTCTTTTTGTTCAAATGGTGAAATATCCGGATTATCCCCTTACAAACTATGGGAAATTAGATGAAAACACGGTACATTATATTATGACCAATCCTATCATGGGTTTGAAACGTTGTGATGAATGAGCTCAAAAAGTAGGATATAATTTTTATTAATTTATAATTTATTACTGTAGTGTCCCTAATTTTGTAACGTTTCTAAGCATATAAATATACTTAATAAGAATGATACTACCTACTTAACTAATTTACTTAACTAATTGATTAAACAATTTGGTTGATTCGTTTTTTAAAGAGAGATAGTATTAATTCACATATAAAGAACATATTAAATACATTTTGAATGTTCTTTTAACAGTGGCTAAATTTTGTATAACTTTTAACAAAAGAGTTTATTTTTAGTTTTTGTTTTGTTTAAGGTCAACTCGACTCTTAATTCAACTGTACTAAATTACTTAGAAAAGGAATGATTTTTCCGTACACTGACTTAACTCCTGTGTAATCTGTTTAACCAATCCTAAATAATAAGATTAAATGTAAAAATACGGACACAGCAGGGAGTTTTAGTAGGGGATGCCATTAAAGATAGAAGGAAGTCCCGACGGAAGGGTTCAATGGAAGTACAATAATTGGATTAACCCTTTTCATTAAAAGGAGCCTGGCTTCTATCAGGGTGACTGTCCTTACGCGCTCTAAGCCTCTTGTCGCTGTGAAGGGCGCGATTAGGGTGTCACACACATCAAGGGTGCTCCCAGTCGTACTTACTGAGCAAAATGTATGATTCTGTGACAAAAATTGAATGGTTAAATTTTTATAAATTACCTCTTAATCTTATAATCCGCTATTAAACACAATAAAAAATAAAATTTCCTTTTAATATGATTTTAAACAGTTAAATTACAAGTGAGTAGTCGTAAGATTGATCAAATTCAGTCGATGAAGTGTAAATAAAAAATAAAAAAATTAATTGATTAAAGTATATACTTTTCATTAAATTAAGCCCCATCTTAAAACGTGTTTGAATATAATAATTGCCAACAACCGTCACAGAAAATATAAAAATAAACTGTAGGATTAAATACGAACTTCTGTTTTCATGGGATGGAGTCTTTTCAACTTTAGAAAAATTGTTGCTAAGTCATTTTAAAGGATTAGGACAAGCAATTAATTGTAAGAGGAGTACAGAGGTCACACGTACCTTAACATCATGCATCCTCGAACACACAATACATCTTGTCAGTTCTCACAGACTGTTTTACAGCTCTAAGACAATCTGAACAAGCTCATTTGTAATTGATATCGCTCATGTTATACATTTATTATATTAATTATAGAAAAAATGAAATATCGGCATTAGAATTGCAACAGCATTATAAATAAAATAGCAAGACTTTACTAGAACAGATTATAGAGCATTACGCAAGTGAAATTAGCTGCGGCGTAATCTCATTGAACTATAAAACATTTTCTTTTTTAAGTTTTTAAATTAATTCTAAGTGAATTAGTTTCTCAAAAATTAAACGTTTTTAGGCGGATTTATATGTTATTTATAATTCGGAGAAGAAGAAAAAAATTACCAATGTCAATTTAAAATAGTTAGGCTAGCTAGATTAGATTATTTATATGTTAGTCTTCAAGTTTGTCGTACCACTGTTGACATTTTATACGTGAATTACTAATTTTGTTGTTGTTAAGAATACAAATAAGTGGTTCCAAAGAATTGATAAACAAATTTCTCTCATATTAAACATTAAAAAAATTACAACTTTGAAAAATTACCAGTTTGATTCCCAAATATTTTTTTGCCATAACTCAAAAACTAGTCAACTTAGAGACATGCAGTTTTTATTAAAATATATCAAATTGTAATTCAATTCTTTCCTGGATATAATCAAAATCGTTAGAGCAGTTTATGAGAAAATTCCATTGTTGTATGTTTTTTGCCCATAAAAATATAAAAAAACTAAAATTTGAAAAAAGTGAAAAAATGTTCGGGAGATAATGACTAAATACACCAACATACTTTGTTTCATAAACATTGATCCATCTGTTTGGTCTCCAGCGAACTGTACATACACACAGACAGACATAAACAATTCTTTTCGAAAAAAACACTTTTCTTGGATTCAGGGGACCCTAAAATGGATGTTTAGACCAACTTGTAAAAATATTTTTTTAGATGATCACTATACTTTCTTTATGCTAACATATATGGGAGAAAGTAAAACGAACATCAAGTAACACACATTTATTACGAGTACAAATATTTACAAATATTATTCTGATATATTTATGTAAATTACGTTTGCCCTCCTCAGTCTAGAGGGATTCATATAAGAAATCCTTAAGGGATTTCTGTAGTCTGATAAATATCGCTAACCGTAAACATCGCTGGCCGAAATCTAACACTTTATAATATTCGGACCTTTTTTTT